>JAGDQP010016120.1:0-41206 GCA_022664845.1 Lepisma saccharinum | reverse complement strand
ATAAACACTCAAAATGGCGGGGCGTTAGTAGTAATGGGGCGTTCAGTGACAAGCAAGTAATGTTACTCCTGTTATTGGATTATAGAATATCCAACCAAGGATTCAACTTCATCCACAAAAATACGTAACCTCAAAATTGCCTGTTTAGCTTACACTTCGATTAGAAAATGACAGAGTGAGCGTAAAATAAGTTGAACGTTCACGGACAAATCACTTTGGCCAGTTTCAACCCATTTTCAGTTTACATTAAGCTATTACAAAGAAAATGTTTAACTTTAAAATGGAGTTAATTTTACCAATCTTTCCACTAAAAGGCTTACACTATATCCACGTTTACGAGTAAATACAACAAAACGCTAATTTTCGACTTTTAATTTCTCCATAAAGCGGAGTAACTTTCATCCATTTCGTGTTTCCACTTTTTACAGTGTAGTTACACTTAAAGCCTGGTCAAGCATATGATAGAAATTACCCGAATCAAATAATTACGTTTCCGCTGTTCGAATTTTGACTTCAGAAAGATTTTTTAGAAATTAATCTTTTCACTTTTACCGCGTTTCATCCTTTTCCACCAACTGCACCCCACACTCAAATTGTATAATTCGCATATTAAATTTAAAGCGTCCTATTTCAATGAGACTGTGAGTTGAAGGTAATCTGAATGTGTTTTAAGATTGATTGACTTCATATTAACGTACTAATATTGACCAACGTCGTCTCAAGACAGGGTCAGATGTAAATATATTCATTTTTTTTTTCTGAATATAAATAGGTGCTGTTAAAAAGCATAGCTAGAAAACACCTCTATAAGAAAGAAATTTATTATTCACAAAGGCATGCTCACATTGTTCAATATCAATGGATCATACAATAAAAACTGAATCATGCAATTAAAAATATATTTCCATTTATATACAATATGAAATTGCACTATTGTTTTCCTAATATTGTTAATTTTGTGATTTTTCTCCACACTGATATATACATTGTATGTGGCTGCACACAAAAATTTAAGTAAAACTTTTTGTTTTATTGGTCAAGAAAAATAAAGCTCAATACAGAAATTTTATCCCGACTCCCGAAGTTCTGTAACAAACTATTCTTCTTTTGGCCATTTTTTATATCCCCGCTCCTGGTCTCGTTACTGAGCACCTAGGGTTTTATTTCACTTCTTTACTTTTTAACAAATGCAGGAAAGCTAATGAAGTATCACTTTAAACTGCATTTCCTGGTTCTATACGTCTCCCGCTCAAGTCGGGTAGTAATATTAAATAAAGGATCAAATAAGTTTTTTTTAAAAAAAAAAACATAAAAAAATATACTTCCGTTGGTTTCAGCGCAAAAAAAAAAAAAAGTCTCCAATTGTATACGCCGAATCATTTTGTTCTTTTGTGTGAAGAAAAGTGTTCTGATAGCAACGGATATGGGGGTAAACTTCTAAGGAATCATTACAGGAATGAGAATCAAATTTACCACTAAACTTCCTTCTTTGGGAGAAATGTGTGGGAAAATATAATCGGAAGAGCTAATTCTTCAAAAGAATTGAACTATGGTTGTTTTAGCAGATGAACTTGGAACAGTGAACTCGTTAAGGAAATTAATAATTAGCCTGCCGGGGCATGGCATGCCTATAAGGCAAGTTCGTGCTCTGGTATCCAGTAGCTGGACGGATGCCTCCAGGCTCCGGTTTTCTGGACTGGTTTCGTGTTGTTTTCTTCCGCCTGGAGGATGACCCAAGGGAAAAACCAGTCCAAGTGCACAGACCCCAGCAATAGTTCGCCAGTCGCCGCACCTTGATTATCTGTATTTGCAGTAAGAATAATACGCTTTGGCAAATATAGGTAAGATCTGTACAGTATTGTATATGATACGATTCATATATATATATATTTTTTTAAATATACTTTTTCAAAACTACAGTACATTACCCACATACATTAAGGAAAATTTGTACATATTAGAAGTTGACAACTTTTTAAGGGCAATTCAGTTTCCGTATAACTTTTCTTTCGAGATTTGAAGATACTCAGGGGCTCCTATGCAGTACATACGGTGTTGCCTTTATACATATGAAGCAAGTTATATATAAATTAAGTATAAATATTTTGTCGAATAGGTAATTCAGCAATATACAATTTTCACTATTACCAGAGATGAAACGGAGTACCGGGTCAAGTTTTGAACTGGGTCTATGCTTGGGACCCGGAGGGCAAAGCAGAGTTGTTTTATGTTCTTATTATACACTGTTGCGCTTGATCAGGGATTCTTTCAGGGGTGACCGGGAATGACGGGAATCCCCCCCCCCCCCACAGTAAGAAAAGTACGACACCGAAAGTTTCTAACAATAGTAACGACATATGGAAATAGTATACCCAGCGCCAGCCCCGTAGTCTAGATGGTAATGTCGCCACGACGCGGACCTCGGATTGGCAATCGAGGTACGAACCGGCTGCCAACCATCCTGACTCAGCTCTTCAACGCGGCAGCGATGGCTCAGTTGGTAGAAGCCTCACCTCTGGTGCTTTTCATTGAGCAAATACTAAAAGCGTATCTCCAGAATCAGAACTTTAGTTATTTTTAAGCAGTCACAACTTGAGGTATTCAATGTAACTATTGAGCATATACTAAAGAGTGATAATACAGAACTGGAAGTGTATAGTAGATACAATACTTCACTTTAATCCCAGTTGTGAAACAGATTAGAACACAATTTTTTACAATTTCCGGTACAAATATTACTGACAACTTGAAGGTGAGGGCAATCTAAACAAATCACATGTCATGTCAGTAGTTCTGGCTTTTATGTCGAAATAATATCGTATTTGGAGAATTGGTCCAAATGATTCTTTAGTGATGCTAAAAAGATGGAACATTTCATGCTTGAAAAGTTTGTTTCTTCTTGGGGATTTTGTATACATTTGATACGAGAGCCATTTTTATAAAAGAATAATGATAAAGAATTTCTTATTTGTATTGACCAGTAAAAAAAAAAAAAAAAGTGCCCCGAACCAAATTTCAATAGGGTGTTTGGGAAGTCACTGTGTGCCTCTTCTGAATAGATGGAGAAGTGCACTGAAAGGTTTTACTATTACTATGATGTAATTCAGATTGTGAAAGGCTCTTCAATGTTCGAATTGAGCAATATGGAACATGAAATGAAAGTTGAAAATAAAGAGAAATACAATGAAACTACAAAAGAGAATAAAAATATACTTATGAAGACGAAAAGACCTCAAGGTGGCCGAGAAGTTAGCATAGTCGCTTTTTGTGCGCACGATCCGTTTAATTACCGTCTAAGTTCATTGAACCGAGTGGTTCAGCGCCCACTTTATCACAAACTAAAGGGTCAGCCCTTAGAAGATCACTAACTCGTTTAGAACGTTAATAACAATCCAATTGAAGGCAAAAACATCAGAAAAAAATATCAGGTCTGATAGAGAAGGTAAGGAATAAATATTTTCTGTCTCCATATACGTACTGTACGTTCTTTCCATATTTACTATATCCTTGACCTTAGCCAAAGATGTCAAAAGGCCTTCAATAAATAATAATAATAAAACTATATCCCTAATTCATAACGTATGTATCAAACAGTTTTTTTTTAAATTAAAAACAAAACATTCACATATAATATACGGTTTTAAATATACTCATTTAGTTGAAAAACAAATCTGGTCACCCTATAAAACAAACTATATTATAACTGTAAACTGACTAGGAAGTCAATGCTTCATATACAACAAAACTTTGCTCACTGCATCGTTTTATATATGCAAGTTCCAACTAAACTTTCCTACGAACGAAGGGAAGGGGAAGGTGTGCCTCCCAGGGTCACAACACTTAGGTAATAATTCCACTTTCCATTCATTCATTTCGCGAACACAAGCGACCTACTACTTACTACTTTCCTTGCTACGCTGTATAACTACTGAACTGCAGGTTCGAGGTTGGCAAACCTGCTAGTGGTCGATGACGTCGACAACAGGAAACGGAGAGGGGGGAGACATACAAGATGGGTCGTCTCCTTGACATGACTTCCTTTTGAATGAAATCAGGGTTGCAAGCTTTGATTCTACGAAATGTTTATGTAGTAACATAAGAAAAAAAAAACCTTCGACACATTTTATCATTTATTATAGAGTATAGACGTATTCATATGGCAGTTTCTTGTGCTGCACGAAGCTTGTCGAGTTATAAATTAATATACGTCTACAACAATATGAAAAGTTGTTTATTAGAACGTATTAGTTAGTAGTCCTGCAACTAATAAATTGGAAAATTATCTATAATTTGATATTTTCGCCCTAATCGTGTATAAATCATCAGAAAGAGAAGGAACCTATTATTAACCCTTAACTGTGCTGGTGGGGTATATAAATACCCCACGGCCTCTTTTCATTAACGTACTTTGTTGTTGGCAGATAAGATGTCTCTGTCATCCAACGTAATTTCAGTTCAGTATGCTTGTGCATCTAATGCTTTTCAGACCTGCTTACGATCTTCCTATGTAAGAATAACACGTTATTGGGGTACACGAATACCCCACCAGCACAATCACGTTTTTTTTCTACTTTAAATTTAACTCCTGCTCTCACATGAAGTATCTGTTACTCGTGTTTTAAGATCTAAAGTTGTGTCTTTAAGCCAGAAGTATGGCAGGAGACTACCATATCAATAAGCCTTTAAATGAAGGCGAAATGGCGGCTATTCTTGAGGATGAGTATGTATCTGACGTCGAGTCAATTGCGGCTAGTGATCTCAAATGCAAGAAAAGTATCTGCAAGCAACATTATTGTTACGCTTGTCGTAATTTTGTGTAAGCATGTCTGTTAACTATGCAAAAGAATAAAGATGTTCCTACACTATTCCATGTCATTTTTCATTTGGGGTATTTTCCTACCCCACCAGCATACTTACGTGATTGATTTTTTTTTTTTTTACCAGCACAGTTAAGGGTTAACAAGGAATTTCAACTACGCCTCGCTTTGCACCCACGAGACTGTGCATGCACAAACGAACATGAAATGTCACTAGCTACAAAAGTAGACATTCCCCACCACTTTAACGCGTCTCTTTGAAACTATATTAGAACAAGAAAGTATTTTCACTTGAGCGTGAGAAAATGTTTACGGATCAGCCATGTTTTCTGTCAGTTACTTTGAGAATGTTGGGATCATACTTGCATTAAAGCCAGATTCTCATATCTCTGGTCAAAGAAAAAGATATATTTACTTATGTCAACACTATTGTTCAATTTGTTAGTACTGTATTGACAGATTCTAAGGTCATAAACCATGAATAGACTTCAGATTTTGGGTAAAAGCCTACTTTTTTCTCTTAAAAATGTAAATAAAGCTGCATTTACATGTTTACTGACTATTGGTACCGAAAAACGATGATTTTATAAACCTAATATTTTAGGCATCTAAAATAAACAATTTTAAAGCTTAAAATCCAATGTCTAAATCAAATATTTACTATTATTATGGTGATGAAATTAACTTCCACATCACAACATATATAGGCTAGTACGAAAAATGCAGGCACTGATCAAGACAGTGGGAACTCTGGGGCTACCTAAAAGTCGTCAGATAAGGGAATATTTGGGTGAGAAAAAGTGTATATCTTATTCTACCCTCAAGATGAAATATATATTGTATACCTTGGGGCCGACAGAGGCGTTAGGCCAGCGTCTCCAACGTTGCGGGTTCGAATCCTGCCGGGGGCATGGATGTTTGTGGATTTTAACAAGTATCTCACTCATTTTATGCACACGACATCTGTCGTCGCGATTTGAGATACCTTTTCATGCACGCGACATCTGTCGTTCTTTCGAAAACTGTGTGTCAGTGTTGTCAGAGCCTCTTCGCACAGGGGATGGATTCGTGCGTGTATTTTGCGTACCAATGCATTGCAGTGAAAAGATGGAAAATAAGGTGGGCCGTTCTTCCCATAAATTCTGCAAGATTTGTAGATGGGGGAAAGTTGAGAGACAATTCAGACAAGTAGTTCTTTATTTTTTCAGAACGTCAATAGCATTTTATGAACATTTTGCAAGTACCCGGACGATACTTTGATATAGCCCCTGGCGGCTACCTCCCCATTGCGTCTCCACGTTGCTGCATTAAGAAAAGACTTACACATATTGACCAAATTATTGTTTCCTTTTACCGTAAAATTTGAACGAATGAAATTGTCACACTTCTGAAAATTACAAAAATCGAAAATTATGTAAAGTAGTATTAATAGAACAGTAACAAAACTTCCTATTCCCTGTAATTCATATATTGCAAGTGAGTGAGGAATGGAATATAAATAGTATTGTTGAAACGCCCCAAGGCGTCTTTACAAGTTCTGCATGAAGAACATTTATCAAATTGTTTACATTATACGCGCATTGCTATGATATATGAATTTCTAAATTTATTTAAAGTCCTTTAGGCAATTCTGACTTAGGCCAGATGGATGATGATGGGAACTGGTGGAATAAAAAAGGGGGAACCCCAACAAAACCCATGCACACTGTGTCTGTCCACCATAAAGCCCGCTAGGATATACGAATTCAGGGTATCCGCCAGGATTTTCAGATTGGGGGAGTGTAAAGTCAAAATTGGAAGGGTGTAAGTGAAGTTAAGTACGGTTTCTACCCATTCTTCACAGCAAAAATTTTAAAGTTTTAAATTTTAAAGTAGTAAATACCACCCGGCGGAATCACTGTTGAAGTTTGAGTTCAACTTCAAGCCATTGCCCTTGTCTGACATTAAATGCATGAAAGTGATTCTACAGTGCCCCCCGAAAATTCTCAACAACACCCCTAGCATTAAAATTTTTGCTGTCAAACATTGATAGAAACCGTGCAAAACTCCACTTACACCCCCCCCTCCGAAACTGAAAATCCTGGCGGAATCCCTGACCAGATCACACACATTTTTTTTTTTTTTGTGCCAATAAAAGTATAAGGAAAATATAACCAAAATTTTTACGTACTGTACATAAGATGCTTGAGGTGTTGAAGTAAAACAGGACATTATTCTTTTATCAATTATGTTTTGATTTTCTTTTACAAGCGTGTCCGCCAAAGGAGCTATAGCGGTGGCCTTGAAACTGTCTTCTAGCAGACACAAGGTAGTTTCTTATCTCCGTTTCTACCCACAGTTAGCAAGTGTCAACAACAATAATCGTTAAATTTTTTGGGAGTTCTTTTCTAGTATTACATGTATCGAAAGTTTGTATGTTCACACAATATTAAGGAACGCGCGAATTCGTTATTTGGATCAGTATGTACTACGTACCAGCATGCAGAAAGGGGTTAAAACGCCATTATAAAATTCTGAACAACGTGTTTATTTTCCATTTTATATATAGGTCGTGAAGTCCATGTACCTTAAGTAAATAATATGAAACAAAAGTGAAAAATAAATCGAAACATCCTTCACTTTCTCCTTTGTGTTCATTTCATTAAACTCGGAGTACATGGCATTGCAAACTTCAATTACCTGACTTTTCTTCATATTTATGTCCTTATAGTCTTCAGATGATGTGTCCCATATGCTTTCTTTTTTAAATTTCGTCTATGAATCGTTCAATATCTAGACAATCCATTTCTCTGTATAACTCGCCACTAATCTTACTTGAATGAACTTCCACGCAACGGAAATCCAACAATCGCTTGGCAGAGTCGTCTTGCATAAATGGACTGATAAGGCTCAATGTTTAGAGCACCGCCGGGCGATTTCTAGGACACGACTACATGTTTTACAGGTCGCGAATACACAACGACAAATGTCGCGTGCAGAAAAGCGCCAATCTGTTCCCGTTGACTTACAGATCGCGACAACAAATGTCGCGTGCAAAAAACTTAATCGAAATCTGAAGTTACTAAAATGGCATAAAAATAAAGTTTAGCAAAGTAAGGCTTGGATTTGTTCGATGCGGGTACCTAGTGAAATATATGAATTTATATTTGGCAAGTTTAAATATTTGCAAAAATTATGTATGGGTAGAATAATTGAACGAATACACTGTCCCCCACAGCAAATTTTTATTCGAGGGCAAACTTTCCTTGCCCCAAGACCCTTACTATTACTAATTGAATCGCAATGAGTTGAAAGGAACTAAGTCACAATGAACACTTTTACGTTTTATTGTTTCT
This sequence comes from Lepisma saccharinum, assembly GCA_022664845.1. Classification (NCBI taxonomy): domain Eukaryota; kingdom Metazoa; phylum Arthropoda; class Insecta; order Zygentoma; family Lepismatidae; genus Lepisma; species Lepisma saccharinum. The sequence goes on along the minus strand of JAGDQP010016120.1, from coordinate 33,054 downwards.
ATACCCGCGACCCTTCCAGTTTTAATTGTGAAGAAAGGACGTAGGTCTCAGATAAAATAGTGTAAGTTATATAGCAAAGTGCTGAGCCCTTTCTTGTTTTGGTATGTTTTAGGCGAGGTTTTTATTATTTTCAATGCTTCTTCTGAATAGTTGCAAACTTTGACTTAGTTCCTTTCACCTCAGTGCGATTCAATTCTATTCATGAAAACACTTACTAGGTAAATGGTTAACATGGCGCTGTCAACGTAGGCTTAATTTCATGTAACATTGAAATGGAAGTGAAGAGCTAAATAAATTAATTGAAACCGCATATGAGTCGATTTCTTATTAGTATGTAAAAATATAATAAAAAAATACTTGTATCACAATTTTTTTGAGTATTAATTACTAACTGATAAATTTATTGAGGTCATACACATAATCAATACAATATTGTGTTCAAGTCATATATATCAACATAATTACCACGAAATAGATTTAACTGAGATCAATCGGAGTTCCCCGGAAAATGGATGGGTAAGGTACTGGCCACGGTCTTAGTAGGTAGCATCCCGATATTAGTCTGGTGAAGCCGTGGAAGACAAAAACAGTCATATTGCCGGGAACGAGGCTCGAACCCGTATACCTCTCCATTCTGGAACCAAAGTCCAAGGTATGCCATTCTCAAAAAAGAAGTTTATTGACGATATCCAGCAAGTACATTGTGAATGAAAGCTATAATTTTACGCATGCTGGCAACACTACTGATAGTCAATGACTATTTCGGAAGATATGAAGCATTGAGCAAGCAAATTAGCAAACTAATGGAATGAATAAATGCAGTAAATTGTATACTCGCCAAGCCAATGCATGTAAGTAGGAGTTTCACGCACCTGGACAAATTGCCCGTCTATCTGAGACACTCCTACTCCATAAGCTACATGCATACTATCAAATTTACATTGATTTAACACTGTGAAGGACGAGACGGTACACAATTTTTAGTTCGCTCTTCGAGAATGTACTTCCATCAGTGCCAGTGCCGTATTATCAAATAGGTAAAGTAGACACCTGCGAACGTGTATAGAACCTTACTGATGTCAAAATTCTCCAATAACGTGCGTAAATGATGCAAAATGAGACAAGGTGCATCACAATTTGGTGGAAACTATGACAGCAATTTCTGAAAAATCTTTAAAGATGACCAGAAATACAACTGTTATTTCTGTATAAGAGGTAAGTAAGAGGTAAGTAGTTTAAGACTGAAAATTGCTGACCAATATTGGATAAGTTATGTGCAGACCTCTCCCGTCGTAAGGAACCATGTACGAAGTTTATTGTCTATTGGGGTTCCTTGTTGAATTTCCATCAAAGACAGACGCCAAGAACATTGATTTAGAGTTCGCAGGTGAAATAGTTAATTTCACGTGTTTAATATCGATTGGAAGATTTCAAAGCTGATGAAACAGTCGAAGCATCGCGACCCTGCAAACTTATTTTTGATAACATGGTACAATCAACATTTCCAATGTTGACTTATGACGGCGCACAGTGGTCCAAACACCCTGAAAACCTGACAAAATCCTAAATATTAAAGTTATGAAAATAACATCGAGGTGAAAGCAGAAGGTTTATTATTGTATTCAAAACCACTGCAGTAAAAAGATGATCACACAAACTGCGTGAGGCGCTCGCAAAATCGCAGTTGGATTTGAGAATTTTGTATTTCGTAATTGTTAGTCGTAACGAATACAAAATTACTGTTTCTAAAACTACGTATTCATTTCTTTGGGAAGAAAGTATTTTTTTTATTTGTTCCTTGCTACATCAACTACACATATCTGGTGTAGTAAAAAGTAATCCATTATTTTGCCAATAGATGGCTTCAGTGATCTGTATCTCGCGTTGTATAAGTCCGATCGGGTTCAACGAGATGGCGTTCAAACGATGAGATTGCGTACTATAAACATTGTTCAGTTAGTTGTGATGAGTTAACTCAGTGTTGTGTGAGCGCGCGTCAAAATGGACACTAGTAAAGAGAAAATACGCTATATTTTACAGTTTTTCTTCGATAAAGGCGAAAACGCAAGCCAGGCGGCTGCAAATGTGAATAGTGTTTATGGTCCTGATACTGTAACAGCCAATCACGTGCAATTTTGGTTTCGTCGATTCCGTGCCGGTAATTTTGACGTCAAAAATGTACCACGTACTGGAAGACCACGTGTCGAAAATGTCGATAAAATCATGGACATTGTCGCGTCCGACCGTCATGTAAGCACTGTTTCGATTGCCCAAGAGCTAAACATTGCACAAAAAACCGTGTGGAACCATTTGCATAAGGCTGGATACAAAAAGAAGCTTGATGTATGGGTGCCACACGAGTTAACGCAAAAAATAACTTCATGGACCGAATTTCCATCTGCGAATCGCTGCTGAATCGCAACAAAAGCGACCCATTTCTGAAGCGGTTGGTGACTGGTGATGAAAAGTGGATCACTTACGACAACGTCACGCGAAAACGGTCGTGGTCGAAGCGCGGTGCGCCGGCGCAAACCGTGCCGAAGCCAGGATTGACGGCCAGGAAGGTTTTGCTATGTGTTTGGTGGGATTGGCAGGGAATTATCTACTATGAGCTGCTCCCCTACGGCCAAACCCTTAACTCGGAACTATACTGTCAACAATTGGACCGTCTGAAGGCAGCAATCGCCCAGCTTTGGCCAATAGGAGAGGCATTGTGTTCCACCAGGACAACGCCAGGCCACACACATCGATAGTGACTCGCCAGAAGCTCCGGGAGCTTGGTTGGGAGGTTCTTATGCATCCACCTTATAGTCCGGACCTGGCACCGAGTGATTACCATCTGTTCCTGTCAATGACGAACACGTTTGCTGGTGCAAAATTCGCGTCAAGAGAGGCTTGTGAACATCGACTGTCTCAATTTTTTGCCAATAGGGACAAGGGCTTCTATGAGAGAGGCATCATGATATTACCTTCCACATGGCAACACGTTATCGAACAAAACGGCGCATATGTGACCTAAATCGGATCATTGTAACTATGGTAAGTCAAGCCTTCAATGTCATGCAAAAATAATGGATTGCTTTTTACTACACCAGATATATGTGTCTAACATTGGTTAGAACATTGCTATAGATTTTAAATGTTACGTAATCTTGAAGGAGGTAAAATCTTCAAAACTGAAGATGAATTAAATGTACTTGTAGAGTTTTAAAGCGAGTTCCATGTCACCACGTGGTTCCGTCAAGTATCCTTCTTCATAGATAAGTTCAACAGTTTAGAAATTGCAAACAATTCTTGTTCATATTTGCTCCTTTTTAAAGCATGCCTTTGTAAAGGATCAATTGTGTACTTGTTTTAGTTCTAGTTAAGGAATTGTTAATAACTATACCATGTGTATGCATAAGTTTTTGCCCGTTTTTGTGGTAAAGAAAACATGTAATTTTCAAGGGAAATTAATTTTGTTTTATTAAATATTGGCCATCGGCTTCTACACATTTCGCCCATCTTTCAGGTAATTGATGCATACCATGACAGAAAAAACTGCTTGTCTTTTGCGGCAAACCATTCGTCGAGCCATTTTCCAACGTCTTCGAAATTGCTGAAGTGCTGCTCTGCGAGCGCGTGCCCCATTGATGCGAAGAGGTGATAGTCAGATGGCGTCAGGTCTGGGGAGTACGGCGGGTACGGAAGGATGTCCCATCCAAGGGATTTCAAGGTATCTTTCACTGGTTTTGATGTGAGACGGCGCATTGCGATCAATGCGTGATTTAAATTAATCATTTGTTGGCGATAGCGTTGTGCATTAACGGTTCCGCCGGGCTTCAAGAGTTCATAATACACAATACTGCTCTGGTCCCACCAGACACAAAGCATGGTCTTCTTGCCGAAGTGATTTGGCCTTGGTGTTGAAGGACCGGCTTCGCCAGGTGAAAGCCACGATTTTTTCCGCTTCGGGTTTTCAAAATAAATCCATTTTTCGTCACCCGTCACAATTCGATACAAAAAGGATTTTCTTTCGTGGCGTTGAAGCAGCATTTCACAAGTGACTTTGCGATTTTCTATTTGATGTTCATTCAAATCGTGTGGGACCCATTTACCCAGTTTATTGATCTTCCTCATTGCTCGTAAACGTCAGCTGATTGTTTCTTGTGACACATTTAATGCTTCTGCCAATTGCTGTTGAGTTTGAGTTGGGTCATCCTCCAATAACACCTGCAATTGCTCGTTTTCGCACTTTTGTGCTCTACGAGAGCGCGAACTGCCTTTCACCTTGAAATCACCACTTTTAAATTGTCGAAACCATGTCTCACATGTTCTAATCGATGGAGCGTGTTCACCATATGTTTCTACCAGCACACGATGACTTTCAACAGCCTTTTTCTTTTGATTAAATAAGAAAAGCAAGCGTGCCGCAAATGATCTTTTTCAGGCACAAACTTCGACATGATCACTGAACGATAAAACAAAGACGCTAGTGTTTGGCGGACTCAACTTGTGTGTGTTTGTAGTTTAATGTCAGACGAACAAAATGACGTATGTGTCAAATGAATACGCTGCGTACTTTTCGCTGGCGCCATCTCTTAGGTAAACCGGAAACTACTTATGCATACACCTGGTAATTAACAGGGTTAAAAAAAAGTTTTTTTTTAAAATTAACAAACAACAACGTATGTTTAAAACAGGTTTTATTCGTTTTTTTTAAAAACATTTTCTTATAAATAAAAAAATTGTAGGGGTTATGATAGGTACTCCATCTGCAGTAGCCTCTATAACGTTTCAATCGCGCTTTCGGTCTATTAGATCTTACTAGAAATTGTAGGTTCTAGTTTTACCAAATTTGATGAAATTTGCTATTTATTAAAATTCAATAACAAAGCTATTTATTATAAAAAAGATACAGGTATACCCGATGCAATGCATACCCGCCGTGAACGGTGCATGGGAGATGTAGAAGTAGGGCTCCACATATTTTCGACCAGCGGCAGAAGTGAGGTGGGGTGGTCAGTCCCATGTTCGGCTGCCTTTAGCTCCCAATCCCAAAGTGCCCAGGAATAGAAAGGACACTTAATTTGATAGGAGGCTGAATATACCGCAGAGCACCAGGCAAGGGAACAATGAAGGAAAATTCTAGAGTGGTCTGCCCGGGATTTGAATTACACATCTTGCAATGTTCTTTCATTCGGGCAACAAAGCCTGCCACTTCCTTTTTATACAGCCTGCATTTGGCTTTTACTGTTTTATTCTTTTGGGAAGGACTAACTTTAATAAAGTGTGTCCAGATTAAACTTTTTTTTTTTTTTTAGTTCTTGCGCACCCCACTGATGAGTCTATAAACCACCACGAGAGAGAAGAATCTGGGATAAATTATTGATTTGTTAAGCTACAGTTTTTCGTATACGATTTACATTGAAACCTAGACAATTCAGCCCCTACCGTCTGATTAAATACATTCGAAAACTTTTACAGTACATATGTAGATGAGAGCGCATTCATAGTCTAATTTATCAAACAAGACCATTTGTCATGTGCATACCGAACAGGCCAGGTAGCAAAGCAACTCATTTCAAATACCATATGCTTACGTACAAGAAGCGAACTGCAATCACTAGCTCGTTGTTTTACTAGAATATTTGTGGTAATACTACTCAGTGTCAATGTTGGGCATGTCACACACGATAAAAATGACTGTCTATGTTTGGTCGGGGCACTGGATATGGTATTAACAATCTCACCCTGTGAAATAAGATTAAAGGCTGAGGTGCACTGCGGAACACGGAGCCAGGTGAATGATATGCACAAACTCACCTGGAAGTACAAAAAGGTTAAACACACGAAGGACGATAGTTTTTAATGCTGATATATATCTGAAGTGTCTCGAAAATGCTGACTATAGAAAAGACGCAGGAGAGATATACACTACAACCTCTAGTAAGTCAATATTCAAATCTGTACCTGAGAGCTAGAAGCGCGTAAGTCAATTTTTTTGTTTTCCATAGGAGAGAGAGAGAGAGAGAAAAAAAAAACGACTTCCTTTCACATACAAACTGAATAACAGACTTGGGTACTTATTTCCATTATTAACATGCTTACAACAAGAATCTAACGAGCCATTATTTCAGCCTTCCCAATGCTGTACAAAATTGCACTTACCAATTTCAGCCAAAATTGGGCATATGCGATTTCTTTCTTTCTTTTTTAAAAAGCACAGAAATGAGATTAGACTAAAATGTAACGTTTTCCAGAAAAAGCAAACATTCTGCTAAGTGTAGAAGTTCACCGATACCTTCTTTGCCTCGCTAACTGGCGTTCCTGGTTCACATCCTATTGTTAGTCATCTAAGAGTATAGCAAGAAAAAGCCGAAATTGAGTCATTCAGAAGCAAGGCTGATATCCTCCCCGCGGCCCCATATAGACCACACATGCCTAGACTATAAGGTACACATAAATTCATCTACACATTGTGGCATCAGAAACTCATACAAATGAAAATTCGATGTGTGTTTTTAAAATTGTCACTAATCGTTCTATTGATGCCACTTAAAGGTGTTGACAAAAATGATACATATTACAGAGGTGGTGCAGAAGCTTTTGTTTGAAGTTCGTGGTGCGATTTCTCGTACCCTCCTCCCACAGACCCATGACCGCCGCTTCTAAGCCAAGCGAAGAGCCTGTCTTGCCCGCATTGCGTGCTTCCGGAGTCTACAATTCCCATACTACACTACAATGTGCCTCCTCCATGCTCCCACGAATCTTCTTCTTCTCCACTCAGGTATGTTGTACTGTGTGTGCTATGTGCCTTGTCGGAGAAGAAAATTAAAAACAGAAGACTGTGAATGAAGGAAGAAAGAAAAAATAAAGTTAGAAGAAAGAGAAAATTGTAATTTTTCTGGGGGGAACGTTCGGTTATAACTTATGCTCCTCCCTTCTCGTTTCGGTTCCACAATTGGAAGAATTTCAAATCCCCTTTCATTCTTCGCCGGTCACACATTGTCTCTCAACTGTGCATCCTTCTGAAAGACTTGGTGTGAGATTTTACTTCTCTCCCAGGCAACCAGCCAACCTCGACTTTTCTGACCCGCTTCCTTCCTGCCGTATAGCTTCGAAGAGAGGATCCATTGGGGGAGTTCGCAATGAATTTCCGAAAATGTGTCGACAACATACAAGAAGTCAAAGAATGACCAAGAGAACCCATTGAAGACATCTCGCAAAGTTTCTGACAGGTATAAAACTTACATTTGTTGAAGGAAACTAAAGATAGGTTTACTTTGCTGTATGTTTTCTTTTCTTAACACAAGTACTTCTGAATAATAATGAAAGCCATATTTTCGAAAGAATATACAAATTTCATATTACTTCTTTCAATTGTCGCAGAGTTCTACTTTAACAGGCGTTAAACAGACCGAGTTATTGGATATAACATATTGCACACCTTCACATTACACTTTCATTTACCGAAGTGTGTACTTATTTCTGTACAGCGTTTCGATACACTCATCACTACAATTATTTAAAATTAAGTGGAAATCAACAACGCAATGTAAAACTTAAGTACTACACGGAACGATGTCTCGAAGACGTATCTCACCTCGATTTAGACGACAGAGGAATAAAAGGTTTCGTCAGTTCACTAAGTTGAAAGGATAGCTAGCTGCTTAAATTTAAACGAAAAGGCCGAAATATAATCCAATATATTACGATAGGCGAAGAGGAGATCAATGGGAAGACCAAGACGTCGTTGGAATGGCAAATTAGAAGGGAACTTTAAGAGGTAGCTGTACATGATTTAAAAAAAAAAAAGTCTTGATCTCGACCAGGATAGAATCATCCAATGGCGAATGTATGTTACTTGCGATGCACTTGCGAGTTCCAAAAGCCACAGAATTAATTAGTTAATTATGACAGACAATTTATTCTACATTTCTTGACTTTCCAATTTAATTATAAAAGTGCCATTGATTCCACGTAGCTGACAGTTTCGTATCTATATTTGCGGCAGAAACATCCCAATTCTCCCACAGTGACACTTAACGCGAACAAGTACAATTACAATGATTCCACTGTTCGAAGCTTATACACAATTCAATTCACATACGAAAAACTGTTGTACATTCCTTACTTAATCCAGTTGGTGCAGTTGTCGCGTGTACGTCGGCAAGTTCAATGAACGCTGAAAGCATGAAGCAAAGGAAGTGAAACTATGAATGAAGCAAGCAAATATCGATCCACCAGCTGCATTATTTGCAAAAGAAAAGAATGAAAAAACCTGAGACAGGCACGAACTATATCATCTCTTTCTCCAACCAATTCTGGAGTATTTTCTCCTTTCTTGGTACGATGATGTGATTAAATATATGTAAATATGAACTTTTTCTCTTCCACTTCATTCACTTGATTTGCGTTCATTGTTAAACAAGATTCTATACCATAATAACAATCTAATAATAAAATATGAGCGTGATAATACGTTCAGTCGTTCTTGAATATATAATAATATCAGAATTTGATTCAATGTCATATCCCGATCTGACTGTAACAATACGCATTTATAACATGGGGCTAAATGCGAGATGAGAGCTTGGAAAACATCATAGTTCCACAGTTCTTCAATTATGTACAAGGTGGCAAGAATGCAACTATATTAAGACTAACTGAGGCTTGTAGTATCAAAACCTAGCAAATTTTACAGGATTGAAAAAAAAAAAAACTTTAAAAAATCTGAATTGATTGTAATAAGTGTGATTATTCTTAGATCAAAATCTGCATTTAGAAGGCACCATTTTGATCTAATAAGGGCGGGTCACGTTATGTTGTCGCTGAAATCGGAATCAAACATAAGGGGAAAGGGGACAAAAATAATACGAGTAATTACAGGGGAGTGTCAATTGTTCCGATTATGGGGAAAGCATATTGCAAAATATTGTGTAGGAGGCTAATGGAATGGGCTGAAACATTCGATAAGTCCGCTACAGACAGGGTTTCGGAGGATGTGTAGTACGTTGGATAATGTATTTATATTGCAGACGCTTATAAAAAATAGGACAGTGAATAAGGGGGAGAAGTTGTATGCGTGCTTTGTGGATTTTCAGAAGGCATTTGATATAGTTAACAGGCATATTTTGTGGCAAAAGTTGTGGGAGCAGGGCTTCTCAGCAAAAATGATAAGAGCATTACAGGCAGTGTATAATAATGTATTCTTTCATGTGAAATGCGAAGGGAATAAGGTTACACACTTGCAAAAAATGACGCTTGGGGTGAAACAAGGGTGTGTTTTATCGCCGATGCTGTTCGTGCTGTTCATAAACGATATTGCGGGTTGTCTTATTGAGGGGCAACAGGACATACCAAAAATAGGGGACAGAGATTCCAGTATTGATGTATGCAGATGACCTAGTTGTGTTGCCGAATTCCAAAGAGGGATTACAACGAGCTTTGAATAATTTAGAGAATTATTGTAACGGCATCCAATTAGAAGTGAATGTAAGGAAAACAAAAATAATGGTTTTCAAAAATGGTTACAAGTATTGTGGGTGGGTGGGGTGATAGAGCTGGTTAAAATATTTTCAATGTCTAGGGCTAACGGCAGCAGACAGGGAAATGGTCACGGCACATAAGGTTAGGTAAAGGCAAGGCGAAATACGAACTAGAGGGTTTTATGAGGGCAGTACACAAGATGCCGGGCATGAGAACCACACTTATTGAATGAATGTTTCGGGCGGTAATTTTAGGCGCCTTAAAGTACGGAGCAGAGCTATGGGGAATGGAAGGGGAAACGGTGGCTACCCAAATACAAGTAAATATCTATAAGAAGTTTCTGAGAGTCAGTGTAGGCACGGCTAGTTGCGGTATTAAGGAATGGGGTGTAAATAAGGAGGCAATTATGTTGAAATGGCAGGCCATAAAGTACTGGGGAAAATTATGTGAGCATAACGGACACACATTAAAAGTTACTGTATGTATCATCAAATCGAAGAGGGAAATGAAGGGCAGTAGGTAATGAAGGTGAGAAGGGAGTTGTATAGGATAGGTATGGGTTGGGTATGGGAGGGAAGGAGGATAGATAATGGTGAGATGCAACAGGTGAAGGAGCGAATGGCAGATAGACAGGCAAGAAACGTGGGGAAGGGCTAGGTATATCTCGATTTGTAAGAAATGGGGGCGAGGATTGCGTGTAGTCTGTTAGACGTAAGTAGTCTTCATAGAGAGTACCATACTAGACATGGGCACCATTTAAACGGTAATGGTAAAATATACCTTTGTATCAAATTGCGTGATTTAGGCATTCCGCGTAATGCTCAAAAACCTATTGCATTGACTTACGGCAATTTATCTGATGGGATAATCCCTTGTAGTGAAATACCAACTTACTTACTTCCTAATAGAGAGAATTTTTTAGTGCAAGACAGAAACATGCTACTAAATACGTAAACCCCAGTAGTTCCAATGCCGTTAGTGCATATAAATTTTATTGTCATAATGTACAAGGGTTGGGCAATAAGCTTGATTTCCTAGATGTGCTACTTGAGGAGGACTTGAGAAATGTTCATGCTTTATGTTTTGCGGAGCACTGGCTTTCTGCAGGTTGTATTAAACTAGTGCAGTTATAAGTTAGATGCGAATTTTTCTAGAACAACTAGGCATGGTGGAGTATGTATCTTTGTAAAAGATGATCTCAGTTTTAAAGAAATTGATTTCAATAAATATAGTTCTGAGCTCCACTTCGAAATAGGAGTCATTTCCATCGAAACACTATGTATACTTTGCATATATAGATCATTATCTGGAAACTTAAATATATTCTTTAAAAATATTGAATTTGCCCTTGAACGCTTGTACAAGAAATTCGGCATGTTTTTAATATATGGGGATATTCACATTGATTGGTTGTGTAACTCAAAAGAAAAAAAATCAACTTCAAAATATTTTAGATTCGTTTGGGTCTTATTGAAGTACCAACTCGCTATGACAAATATGCCCTAGATCAGTTTATAATTACAAAATTATACAAAATTACGTGCATAAAATTGATGAAAACATATAGTGTTATTAAACCAGGTTTTTCGGATCATGATGCCATTTTTGGTGAAATCTGTATGATGAAATCAGGTAATCTCGTGATAATGTTTTTGAGCATTGGCACGAGAAGACAAGAGCATGAAAAGCTGACAGTTTTTTTCCGGCAGATGGCAGAAGGTTATAGGAAGCCGTGAAAGAATTGGCGGCAGAGTGGAGCAACGCTTGGGGTCTGGATGAAGTGTGTTCCGAAAGGTACGTAAAAAATCGTTGTTTTTATAGGTGTTTTGCAAGACATTGAAAACATTGCCTGCAGAAACCTCAGATACCTTACAGCGAATGGAAACCTGGTTCGTTTTGAAGCAGAAACGCAAAGGTAAGTGAAAATGTTTGTCGTTGGCGGTTAGCATTTGATTGTAATTGTTGATCCCTTATTTCCGGTGACCAGTTTCTTAGCTTCAGCCACGAATATTGCCTCTAACCTCGAAACTGAAAATCAAATATTAGCTTCTTAAAATGTTTCGAGGGTAGTAAAACTGGTGATATGAAACAGATATGCATAGTGCTTGATCATAATTTTGTTCGCAGTTGTAGCAAATGTTCATACGAATGTCAGAATATCGTAAGGGGAAGGGGGGCACTCACCTTGCCAAAAATAAAACGAATTGCTACGAGAGTTGACCACTGATTTATTTGACATCATCTTTCTTTTACGATGAAACCACATTAAGAAGGTCAGTTCGTAGTTGAAAGAAAGGCCCTCAAAAATTTGATATTGTTATAAAAGGTGGAGAAGGGGTGAGGGGCACACCCGTGAGAGTAAAATTGAGCTTAGAACAAGATTAAGAATGAACATGTATTATGTTTGTTAATAAGACCTACAATTGATTATTGTCTGTTACCTATATTTACAGATCATGACATCAGTCCAGAACAGACCGAGGAAGAGGCCCAGGAGTAGGGGTGGAAGGGCTTCAACAAGATCTTCCTCCTGTGTCAATAGTTTGTGCTTCTCCAAAAGCATGGATCAACAGTGAAATATTTGCTGAATGGTCCCAACATTTTGTTGATCATATTTCTGATGTTAGACCTGCTGTATTATTTATGGTCTCTAATGCAAGCCATTTGAGCCCAGGAGTTCTTGAGAAAGCTTCTCAAGAAAACATTCATTTAGTGACCTTCCCTTCACACACGACTCATCTACTCCAGGCTTTAGATGTGGGCATTGACAAAGCACTAAAACATGCATTTCAGGAGCAGATAAAGAAGTTCATGGTCCAGCATCTTGGTGAAAAGCCTACTTCAACTCTTCGCTAACACTGGCATATTTGTCTGCATGCGTACCTTCGAACATCAACAGCTTCAGGAAGACGGTATTTTACCTTTAAATAGTCAGGTAATTTCAGACGAATCTCTCGCTCCTTGTGATAGAATCATATGCTTTCTTAAAATCAATGAATAGCTAATGAACCGCCCCATTGTATTCCCATTTCTTCTCTAAAATTTGTCTCAAGGCAAAAATCTAGTCCAACGTGGATCTATTTCTTCTAAATCCACATTGGTGATCTCCAATTATTTCGTCTACGTATACACTTAGGCGTGTTAACAGAATATTACTTAATACCTTGTAACAGGTTGGAAGTAACGAGATTCCGCGGTAATTATTACAGTCCGATTTAGCCCCTTTTTGTAAATCGGAACTATTATTGAGGTTTTCCATTCCTTTGGGAGCTCCTCCTTTCGCCATATAGCACTGATCAATTTATGTAGTTCCTTGATTAGTGTCGTTCCTCCTGCTTTAATTAATTCGGCTGGAATATTGTCTATTCCTGGTGATTTGAAATTTTTCAATTTCTTTAGCGACATTGCGATCTCGATCTCGCTAGGTTCGGGAATCCACGGTTCTGCGGTATGGATTTCAAATTCCTCTGTTTGTTCCCCGTTGTGTACATTAAGAAGTTTGTCGAAATAACTTTTCCACAGATCAACAATTTTAGTCGGGTCAGCCTGAAGATCTCTACGTTCATTTCTAATCATTCCTAACCTCGGCTGGTAACCTTTTCTTAACGAATTTACCCCTTTGTGTAGATCTCGTATGTTATATGTCTTCCCATTTTCCTCTATCTTCTGCGTCAGATATTCTCGCGTTTTGTTTCTCAACCCGAGTGTGGCGTTTCGTTTCGCGTTACTGTAGTGGTTGGTATTTGCTTAGCTTTTATTACTTAGCCATCGTTGCCTTGCTTGTTTTCGTTCCTCATGAAGCTTGAGGCATTCATCATCAAACCAAGGTTTGTTTTTCTGTTGTTTCTTCTCACGTACACGTTCCCTCGCTGCGCTATTGTTTCACGAATTACCTCCCACATCTTACTTACATCAATTCCATTATTAATATTATCATTATTATTACTCGAGTCGGCTAGGATTTCGAACCTATTTGAGAGTTCGAGTTGGCAATCTGCTTTTATGCTCGGATTATTTAATCGTTTAACTTCGAATTTCAGTTGCTTTGACCCCTTGCTTTCTCTGTTCACGATGGATAACTTTTCCCTTATTTTTGTGATCGTGGAATATATCTTTGTCGTTAAAATAGCCACCTCGGTCGGAGCATAGACATTTAATAAAACCGTGTTGCCCCATCGAGTACGTATCGTAACGTACGATAGTATTTCGTTTACGAACTCTATATTCTGAACCACCTTAAGGATACTTTTCTTAATGAGGAATCCTGTTCCGAAATCGTGAGACTGTGTTCCTCCGTAGTAGAAAGTGTACTTGCCCTGTGGGATGCTATCTTGACCCTCCCACCGAACTTCTTGTATCGCTAATATGTCTAGCTCGTATTTCTCGGTCTCGCGTACCGCCACCTGAAGAGCGCCCGTTTGGTATTAAAAAAAAAAGAAGAAAGTAAGTAAGTTTAATGAAAAAATATAAGCAAGAGAAAAGGTTCCTATTATATAATAATATCTATAGAACAATCTACAAAAAGGTTATAAAAGTGGCAAAAGGTTATATTATAGCAGGTTAATGAATTCATCGGAAGATAAAACTAAAATGGCATGGAAAATAATAAATAAATAAATTAGTAAGAAATCCTTTGAGATCAAAAATAAAGTAGTGTTTTCCAATGATGAAATATGTACCGACCCTGTTAAAACTGCGGAACATTTTAACGATTACTTCAGCACCATTGGTAAGAACCTGGCAGAGTCACGTCCTATTCCCCCTGAGCCTACTACTGGAAAACTTTGTCACATACCTTCGAATAATGGCTTTCTTTTTGACACCCACCATTCCACATGAAATAATTCAAATTGTCAACCGCTTTAAAAATAAAAGGTAAGCAGATAAGGATGAAATTCCTGAATTTATTCTAAAGAGATGTATCCACGCTATTGCTCTTCCGTTAGCATTGATTATTAAAGAGTCCTTCTCAAGACATTTTTCCAGATATACTGAAAAGATATCACTTGTCAAGCCGCTTCTCAAAACAGAGCCTTCAAGTAATCTTTCAAACTACAGGCCTATTTCTCTTTCTTCCAAGTTTTATAAAATTCTGGAGTCACTTATGAGTAAAAGAATACTCTCATATTTGAACTCTAATAACATTATATCAACTTCTCAGCATGGTTTCAAAGATGATTGATGAAGATGACAATATGTTCATGCGGAAAATGTTTTAGCTGACTTGAAGAATAAAACCTGCAGTGTTTGTTAAAACCGTGCTGTCTGTGTTACAAAATTCTAAAGCTATATAATCTGCTTACAGGAGAGTACGTTTTCATCGGCTTTGTTTATAAGCATTTATTAACCCTTCCGTTTACAGAGGTGGCGTATGGGGGGGAAGTTTCTCTATTCTGAAGTTAAACAAGAATAGACTGAGAAGCGGAATGATAAGAAGTTGGAAGCATTCAAAGTTTAAACTCATGGCAACCGAGAGGGAAGTGTTAGAGAGGATTTCTATAGAGAACATTATCAATAGGATGGTATGAAGAAGTGAAACAGCAAGGAATTTTTAATTGTCTAAAGTACCAAAAAGAAATCTTGAAGCAATATTCTGAAATGGGAATAAATGTGCATGCCGTTATGTAAACAGCTTTCCAGGTACTTATGCTAGATATAAAACTAAATATTTATATCGGTGGACTGCTATTGAGAGTTTAAGGCGATGAAACAAAATATCTAACTTTTACAAGACAATTTTTCATTCGATGTCTAGAATATATTTTAAGAATTGATCTTTATTTGTTCCACTTCATTATAAAAAATATAGCATTTTTTTTGTTACATTTATGAAATAAAAGCAGGATTTCTACTATAAAGAGAGAGAGAGAGAGAGAGGATGGTTCAAACACCGTTTTCAATGTGTACTCTCACCAGAATGGAACCCAGGACCACGAGTAATTAGCTACTTTTTTTTTTTTTTTTAGCTACAATTATTGAGGAGGATAGATTAGATCGGGACATAGTGCTGATTTAGAAGGGGAATTCAAGATAGGGAATTAGTGGGACCGATGCAAGTTCAAGTTCCTGGTCGAAAAGTAATCTCAGTCCGGCTCTGGTTCAGAGATTCGGTTCGGACGAAAAAAAAAAAAAAAAAAAACCAGAAAAAGTTAATGTATCTGGTATAACGTATATTTTTCGATATCTTGTAGCTGCCAATTCATAAGCGAACTCAGGGAACACGGAAAATTAACACTTAGAATGACGAAAAATAACACTTCAGTGAATAAACTGAAATCCCAAACACAATTATTAACATCCTCTATTATGAATGATACATCTTCCTCTGTATCTCTCTACTTTCACTTTTGAAAGACTTGTACTTTTACCGACGAAAATTTTGTTTGTGATCGATATGAAGGAAAATATACAGTGACAAGCTGTGGGCAGTAAGATGTCTTGTGGAAATGTAGGCGACGAAGCGTGGGTGAGATTTATCGAGCCTGTCACGTTAATTGATAAATAGAGAGAGAGATCGTAGGACGAGAGGTGCTTTATAAATCAACCACTTCCACGGCCATCTTATATAACATCGGAAATGACCGCTAAGGTTGCTCGAGTTTACTTCCCTCTGAAAGCACTTAAACTGCGGACTTTTCCCTCCGGTTGTGAACTAATCAACAATGCAGGTGCTTTACCATTGACCTAATAAACCTTGACCAATTTCTAGTACCTCTAGTATATTTGTAAAATATTAATAAAAGTCGTAGAATATACCATAGTATAGTATATACCTCACAAAGCGACAATGATATAGTTTCATATTTTACCTACATAAAGACCAATATCATTGTTACCTGCTGTTTTTCGAAAAACGGAAGTTCTTTTCAGACTGTAGAATGTAAGAGGTTTACGATATTTTATTGTACATGACCAAGTCACTTCTCACAATTCGTTAGCGAAATCCGAGGAAATATTATTAGTTGATTCGAGATAGGGTTTCTGCTGGAATTAATGCAAACAAAAATTATTCTTGGTTCCAGTTCATGTACATACCCTTAAAATACTAGCAATCTACATTCTGATCTTCGTGCCATCGGCCACCATTTTGGAAAATGGCGTCCACTACACGTCTTGAAGACAATTTTTTCGACATTTAAGCAAATTTTGGTCATATGCACTTTTCTCACAAGAATAAGACCCATCGTTTGGGTACAATTCGCGCGTCTTTCCATTTAAACTTCCAATTCTTTTGGTTCTTGTTTTGTCGGAACAAACATTATTCAGGAAATAGCTCGATCTATGATTTTTTCTGTAGACTTGTATGCTGCAAAGTTATCATAAAAAATAACCTCGAAAGCATATGTGGGGAATGAAGTGAAAAGGGTTAAATGCTTGGGGGAAAGGAGTAACAATTTGTGATACTTGTATCATCACTCACTCTTCTTTCTTCATAGCACACTGTCTTTTATAGATGGAATGCCCCGAATAAAAATCATAATAAAGATATTTGATACAAGACTGTCCCTTATATGTTTAGCAAATGAAATACGTTTGGGAAGAGAGGGAGTAATGGGTGGTGATATGGAAGTGGATGAAAGATCGAGAGGAAGAAGGAATCTTCAAAGGCCTGCAGTTTACCACAACAATTAGACTGCTATTCAACGTCTCGATATCTTATACGTGTGTAAGATATATACTGTTTGAATCGAAATCAGATCGTCGAACAAGTCATTATGAAAACAAAAATAAGTGTGTGTAGTCTATTTGTCTGTAACTATTTGTAATACGGAAGTTATTTCTCAATATTCTCATTCTCATTACCACGTTCTTGAAATATAGCCAGAGGCGGTAAAAAAAATATGCGGTTATAAAGGAAGATTATCAAAAGTCGGATCATGGTTCCAGAAGGTTCAATATCTCCCAAAGCATGTCCACAGCAAGTTCACGATTCCCACGAACAATCAAACACCCGAAGAGACTGAACTGTACTTTAGTAAGGGTTCAGTTCAATACTCTGTAATTCTTTTTTCATATGGAAGTGGTGAGACATTGATATATCTCTCTCATATAAATATATTTCATATTCAGCTGCGTTCCATATTCCGTATCATATTCATCCTCCCCCTTTCTTTCCACATATCTCGGTTTGCTGCTATCCTCATCCATGTAGCTCCTGAAAAACGCTTGATTTCATCTACCATCTTACATTTGGACGTCGTCTCGGTCGTTTCTTTTCTCTAGGAATCCACTGTAGTACATTTGTTGTCCACCTTCCATCTGTTTGTCTAGCTATGTGACCGGCCCATCTCCACTTGACCATCTTCGCTGTCTTGATTACATTCTCTACCTTTGTTTGTGCACTAATCCATTCGTCTTCATGTCCCTCCTGGTTATTCCTAGCATGCATCTCTCCATTGCTCTTTGTGTGACTCTCAATCTTTGAGTCGTTTGCGCATTCAATGTCCAAGTTTCGCAGCCGTACATCATCAAAGGTAAGACACATCGAATATAAACTTTACGCTTCACACACATTGGTAGTTTACTTTTGGAAATAAAGTGTAGTCTTCCAAACGAACTCCACGCCGTTTTAGATCTTCTATTTATTTCATCGTTCAACTTGGTATTCGAAGTTCTGAGCTGGCCTTGGTAAACATATTCATCAACTATGCCTATTGTCTCACCGTTAATCTTTACTTCCTTCTTTGCAGCATGTTGATTGTACATTACTTTTGTTTTATTTAAATTCATTTTAAGGCCTATTTTCGAACTCTCATTACTCAGTTCTTCCATTCTGGTTTGTAGTTCTTCTGCACTTGAAGCAAACAGGATTATATCTTCAGCGAATCGTAGGCGATGAAGATATTCGTAATTAATTTTTATTCCACCTTCATCCCAGTTTAAATTTTGGAACACACACTCCAGGACCGCAGAAAAGTTTTGGAGAAACTGGATCTCCTTGCCTTACCCCTTTTCCAACTTAAAAATTTTCACTTTCTTGATGTAGTCTAATGACAGATGTGGCAGTCGAATAAATGTTTCGCAGTAACTTAATGCATGCACTTTCGATGCCTTGATGTTCAAGTGATGTAACACTGAGTTCCGGGGGGGGGGGAAGGGAGTTTAAATGTTAAATGCTTCAGTCCCGGACATTTTAAGGGTATTAATAAAACGGCTCTTACACATAAACTATTCTTTTGTTGTTGGAAACGAAACTTTCAAGTTAAAAAGTATAAGGATGGAACAATATAACAAAGAAATAACTTTGCACTTACCATTATTACCGATGAATCCAGAGAGTTGTAAACTTTATGGTCCTTTTTTGCATGTGGGGAATGTATTCAAAACATACATTGTCCGATTATTGTACACTGCACTACACTACACAATACGTCCCTTTTGGTTACACAGTTTATTCCCAGAAATCTTGTTTGGTGTGAAATACTTGGAAGTACCATTCCAAACACACAGGCACTTCACATGCCTTGCAATAATATGATGTCACTTTTCTTGTTGCCTTTCTTCTTCCTGTCTCAGAACATACTCTGCATCTTCTCTCCACCCGACTTCCACCACTAGTAGAGAGAATTCTGTATAGAAAACGATTTCTCCCAATGAGGCGTCCAGCACTCACAGTTCCTGGTACATCCGTGAGGCTTACCCCTACTTCGTTGACCAACTGCATTGCGATCTCTTGAAGGTACTGATTTAGTTTCATGTTTGAATTTATTTTTCTAAACATAATAAAAGAACTGACAAGTGCCAAATCTACGATGTGAAAAAATAACCTTTTTCCACCATTTAACTGTTTTCCGGTTGAAGGAATAGTATGATAAGAACTGATCTGACATATCGACTCCAATTTCATACAGATTGTAATCGAAAACAGCAGTAGAAGCTAAAGTAATTTCATTTCCATGTGCACTAAACAACATAAATACGTCACGTGCGTCTCTCCACTTAACAAGATCATCACTCTATTGTACAACGGCTTTCTTCAATTTGATGCTGAAATCTTGTTTTGGGAGACCTTTCCTATTTGGCATAACTGTTCCTACCTCTTTTATGCTGTTTCCACAGAATAATAAATCAGGGCCCGGAAACCACATGTCCATATACAGAGTGTGCCACGGTCCTTTTATTTTTTCGCAAAGTCTGGCGACAACATTCACGACGGCATTCTGTTCTTTAGACCCAGGTTTCGAACCAGTATATACTTCTGAATTAAAAGCGAATCCACTTCTGAATTCACATAACTCAAAAAAATTTAGTCCATATTTATGGAGTTTGCCTTCTACATAAACACGAAAAGAGACCCGCGCTCGAAATACGTACATTACTTCGTCAATTGTCACGATTCATCAGACTCTATAGTTCTTGAAAGTTTTCGTCATGTGGGACAGTGTTCTATTTTGAAAAGTGGATCATAATTTGGATCACTTCTTGGCAGCTGCTTTTCACTATCATTCACGTGAAGCACTGACACCATTGCAAGAAACCGATTCCTTGAAATTCCTATTTTACGCGCAAAATTATTTTCTGTAACCAGATGCGCACTCCAAGTGTCCCTCAAAGCAGGTTTCAGAACTAGACACATATGTATCACTACAGCGAAAAATAGTTTCAGTTCGTTTACGGAAACATTCTTCCACAAAGACAGACGCGAATTTGAACGAAGATCTTGTTCTTAGGCCTTTCGTATTTGCTGAACGGCATATTTGTTCGTTTCAACACAAATAAGCCCCTAATACGCCTGTTCGTGGCCAGCTGGCGCGCTGTACTGACTACACTGCCGTCACTCAGGTGAACGCAGTTCCACCAACCGCGGACAGACGGTGTTGGGGCAGGCTCAGGACCTTTCGGTTTGTAACATCCGTGGTTATTACTATTATACCAATTAGTTTCTGATTAATTCTGTTACTTATTTTGGTTTTTACTTGTATCTTTACTTAATTCTAAGTGTATGCACTTATGCAGACCGTAAACGGTGGCTTAACAAACCCAGAACTACGCTTTGAAATGAAGTTAAAACAGGTTATGTTTGTTCTTATATTTTAAAAAAATGCTTATCACAAACTAATAATAGAGATCGCATTCGCTAAACTCGTCATTTAAACGAAAGACGTTAACAATTTAACTTTAACTTGCTATTGCCTTATCAATAGATATTTTTAAGTTAATATTAATGCTATTACATTACATAGTTTTTGCATCTCATTGTAAATGTCTTCACTCCACACACAAAACTCTCACAAATATAGATAAATACATAAAGGGAGAGAAAAAGAAAGGCAGAAGAGTGGAGAAAAAATAGCATTTTCAAAGGATTTTTATATCTAGGAACATCCAGTTATCCTTACCCCACAACCCTCTCTATTTCACACATTCACACGAACAAAAACAGAGAAAGACAACTGAAGAGAAACACGAAAAGATCCAAGAAAGAAAGATAGTGAAAGATCAACAGGTTAAATATGAAACAATTTCAATGATGTATTAACAAAACACATACTTATAGTCGACTCGATTGTCCGATGATTTGCATTTCGTAACCAGAACATCATTCTCATACAAGTATAATTAAAAAGAATGGATTAGCTGCAATCAAACCTAGATCTACAGATTCAAAGTCCAACACGTTAAATGTTATAATTACATCGGCCATAGATCGTGTTATAATTGTATTTATCAGCATCAAAAGAAAGGAAACCAATGTCATCTTATTCACTGGTTCCAATTTTTAACTATTTTCTCTTTTGGGAATCTTTGTCAAGGCCACGCTCAGTTTGCAGTAATACGTAAGACGGCTTGGTTGCCTTTGTCATTTGAATAAGAGAAGTTAGGAAAAACTGGTTGACCCGACGAGTACTCGAACCTATTTTTACAGCTTAAGATATGTTGGCACGATTTGTCTTATTAAAACAACACCAGATTGAGTCACGCTAAGTGGACCATTTTATACATGAGTGGTTTTTGATAAGATTATATTGGTTTCGGTTAGTAGCAGTAAAACAAATGAACGATATTTATTTCCGTCTACACAGTTGTTTTTGTAACAGAATAAGCCTGCATCTGCATGCTTTTTCTAGGTTTAAATCCAGAATGTAAATTTTTGTGTTACAATAACAATTAAATTTGTTAAAACAACTTTTCTTACTGATCAAAATTCCTTTATGAAAATTGACCAAAAGGAGTTGACGATTTCTTGTACATTATCTTTGATGTAGAGACAATGCTACAACATGCCGATGAAAATGGCGAACGTGAACATGTGCATCTCTCGATGCCATAAGTGTAAGGATATGGAACAAAATTATACTTGTAGTGTTTGTGGTAGTACAGGCCAGAGATTTTGTATTTTATAATATCGAAGCATTTGTAAATCATGCCTTAGAACAAGGTCCTGAGTTTCAGAAAGTAGATCTTTCACCCAATGGGCCTGGTTTCGACACAATACTAGTAGTGCGATGTCTTATTGAAAAACAAAATTTGACACCTCACATTATTGCACAAGGACAAAAGATTATTCAATTAGGTGTTAATAATATGGATTATGGATATTCTACGAATATCCACTGCAAAGTACTTGCTCCCTTGCTATACCCGTTTTGACATATAATGCACACAAACGTCTCGTCTTTGGTTTGTGTAGGTCTTGTATGGAGGACTTGAATAACAGAGCATGTATACATAATGAAGAACGTGCAATCAAGGGAGTATTTCGTACACCTGAACTACATTTGGCGTTGGAGAAAGAATGTTGTTGTTAAAACGCATGAAATCCGGGAAATGCAAATGACTGAGGGACTGTTCAAACCGTATGTCGAGTTTCCTAAAAATGAAACAAGAAGCCAGTGGTTTTCCTGATAATTGTTCCAGTGAAGAGGAAAAGTAACAACATATTAATGATTCTGAACACCATGCAGGTATTCTTCTTGGGTATAATAAGATCCAAAATAACGTCCAGCTGAGACCTATTTCAGAAATATTTTTGAATTCATAATTCGGAAAATTGGGACAGGGATGCGATCTTCCCCAAACTCGACTTGTTACTGAACGAAAAAGGAACCTGGAAATTTTACGGTTGCCTCAATTAGAAGTTAAACATGTGATTCCTATAGAGCAAAACAAATTCCAAGTAAGGTATAAAGAGTATTAATGAAAATTCACCTCACGCCTTTACTAATGTAGGAGTAGCAGCCTTCATATCCTCGCGAGTCAGGGTGCGTTTGTATGAATTACTGGACACTAGGTATAAATCGTCTCATGAACTGTGACACAGACTGAGTTATATAGGTCCAGAGAAAAGATGAGCCATTATTGTTACGTACTGAGAATTACCTAGGAAAATTGACCAATGAAATAAAAGATGGATGGGAGATGCAAATCTTTACCGGTTTGGGTCCAAAAAATTCTTTTGCTAAGAAGAATAGTTCTACTGATGAAGTGAAGTATGTTTACAAAGTTCGTGGTATAACTGAATTATCGAGCGAAAAAGCTAATAACTTATGACCACTTACAATTTAGCCACCGAAAAGTATGATAGTCGTCAAATCTTTAGTCGTAACAATAACTTGTGCAAACCAGAATACAAAATCGTTTCAAAAGGACAGTGGAAAACACAGAATGGTCAATAATAAGAGGATGAAGCTTAATCCTTCAAAGATTACTGTACTCCGCCCTATGGATATTCTACCAAGTTAATGGTAGAAAATTTAAAGTTGACAACCAGACTTTTTTGTTGCAAAGGTAAAAACTTTATGTAAAACTAAAACAAACAAAATATGTTACAAAAACTTTTTTTGAAAGCGAAAACTGATTTTTTGGTATGAAATTGTTTTGTAAAACAAAACACTAAAAATTCTTTTTCTTACGAAAGCTTTTTGTGAAAGTAAAACAAACGTTTTGCGATGGGAAAAACTTTTGTAATTCTTATTTAATACTTATGTAAATGTAAAGCTGTTAACAGAGTTTGAAATAAAATGCAAATCAAATTTCTTGTTAACTATTTATTATAACCGTGTTTTTCATTGTACAGGAAAATATTTAGTATGATTCGTCTTTATGTATCACTGTTGTGAATTAGTTGTCTGTAAATAATAATTTTTTATACCACTTGATTTTTTTATTGCAGCACTGTATCACTGGACTTGAAAAGCATCACTGTTTAATAGTTTGTACCAACTCTTCAATCAACATTTTATATCACTTGGAAAATGTTATAGTCTGTATATATCTTACTTATGAACAAATAAAAGTTCTTTGTTAGTACAAATCGTTTTGTTTCATTCCTATACAAACATCACTTCCAGTGTATATTCAAAGTTAGAACGAGTGAAGATCTTTGTTACTGCAAGCCCATGGATGCAGTGTATCTTTCACCCGCAAGATTAATCGGATTCTGTCTTTACATTGCGAGTGTTACCATCTTTTTATACGTAGTGAGAAATTTATACAGCACATCAATAGAATCACTGTATGATTTACTCAATTTCTGGTATATTCGTTCACAAACCAAGAGAGTTGTTAATATATCCACCATCCATAGTACAACCATTTCCCTGCTTAAGTCTACACATTCGTGGTCAGCCAAAGAGGATATCGTGAGAACACTGGTCACAACTTCTACTGAAACATGGTGCCCATTCAAGATTTGCAAGCACACATTCGAGGGCTACCTCTGCTAAAGTAGTCACATCAAGCCATTGTTTCCTGGTTCAGCTGCAGCGGAATAAGTTACAATACAGTTCTCTCCGCAATTTACTTGCTTTATCAACCAATCAAATTATTTTAAATTCCAGTGACGTCATTACCTAGTGTGGCAATGTTTGTGGTCTTGTGAGAGGGGTCTTGGCTAAAGGAGGTATTATAATATTACTGGAGCCTACTGGTTATGCAAGCCAGCACGACGCGAGTGTATTATAGGTAGCCTAGGAGGTGATCAACACTTATACAAGTTTTGCACTTGATATCTCGTAGTTCCAATCACCAAATTCACCTATAAATACTTTAGATCAACTCCAATACTTCTTGAACTGTTCGTATCTTATGAGATATGCAATCTAGCAGTACTAGTGACCGAGTTTGACTTTGGAGATGTACTCTAAAATTGTGTATACATGACTATTTAAGATGAGAATAAAACTAGATGACAATTTAAAATAAACCAAGGTTGGCAACACTTAAAAGTTTTGCGTGAGTTGGCAGCTCTAGTTCAATTACTCTACAAATATTAAGAAATATTTTCTTAAATTATTCTAAGATGGAAACACTCCCGACCGTGAGATGGAAACACTGGTAGTTCACCAATGTCAGCTGTTGAAGGTATTTATTCTCCTTGGCCGAGAATGTGTGATATTTTTAACAGACTCTCTCCCTTCCCTCTCCTACTCTTCCTATTTTCAAAATCAAACAATGATTTGTATGCTCTGGCAAAGGATGAACTTCCGGTGTGTAATGGCTGTTCGCGTATGTGTGTGTTATCTCAAAGACCTCCACAACAGTCAGTAGCTGCGGGACGAGGTCCTTTCAGCAGCCGACAAGCATCAGCAGTTTCTGCGTAAAGTTAGGGAAACAGCTTAGCGATATTGCCAAGGATTCTAAGGTTGAAGTTAGGTAAGTAAATAAATACCATGATGCATTGGAACAAAAGCAATAAGTCGGTAACAACTCTATCTGTCTTTTTTCATACAAGTACATATACTCTACAAATACCGTACAGAGAGGCTATAATAACTTTAATCTGCTTCCAATATACATTGGAATAAATAAATAAAAGCAGTTTAGTTATATTTCACCTAAATGGCAGGCCAGTACTGATTTGTCAATCCGTATCCTATAAATGAAATCTACACTGTAATTACTCGTGCAATGGAAGCAACAAGCGTTCCTATAGACTACATTTTGTCAGTTTTCTCCTTATATTATGAGTATGGTCTTTCAACCACTCTTTTCCGGCTACAATCAGTCCTTTGTAGCTTTCGTTTCATGCAAAGTACTTATATGTGTGCTCTGCGTACACTCTCCATATGTGTTCTGCGTACTTCAAATATTACTTGTTATGCAAGCAGTCTTGCCGACGAAACTTATACAAAATCGCTACTCTTAGAGAAAAGAAACGACCGAGACGACGTCCAAATGCAAGATGGTTAGATGAAATCAAGCCAACGTAAACAATTATGGTCAGTATAGATAATAAAATGTTTACCCTTTAGAAACTGCGCAAAATGATCTATTGTGTATACTATGGCTAAACATTATTCTTCTGTAATGGAATACCTTCGCTCTATATCTCGCAATAACCGACTCGTATATTGAATGATAGCTCGCTCCTCTACTAAACCTTTCCCAAATATCCTGCAATACCAATAGAAGATGAGTCCACTACAATGTAAAATGCTTTACTGAAATCCGGCTGAACTAAAGCAGGAAGAGACACTAACTTCTGTTTCATTAGAGGCCTTCTCATGTTGGTCCGTCCAACACCACTTTTGTTCTTTTCTCAGCAGCTGGTAAAACGGTGTCATGAGCATAGCGAATTGATTAATAAATCTCTGTCGCCAATTACAAAGACCAATCTATCGTTGTAGCTGTTTACCAGTGGTTGGTCGCGGATAATTAACTATAGTTTCATTCTTTTTCGGGTCAACTTGAATTCCATCTCCTGTTATTATATGGCCAAGGAAAGAAATCTGAGTCAGAGAAAATTTACATTTTGACAGTTAAAAATTATTTTGCATAGTCTTTAAAATATCCTCAAGACGGACAAGATGCTCATCAAACGTCTTTGTATAACAGCACACATCATCCACATAAATCATCATCCACTTATTTGTATCCAGGCCGAACACTGAATTCATCATCGCTATAAAGACAGCAACAGAACTTACAAGGCCAAAAGTTAATCTCCGAAATTGATGATTTCCAAAGGTAAACGCTGTATATGGACGACATTTAGATGATAATCTAACCTGCAAATAAGCGAGAGATAAATCTAACTTTGAAAAATATCTACCACCACTATAGCTAGATAAAAGATAGGATACGTTATCGACTTATTTGGGACATACAACATACTTGTTCAAAAGTCTTAAATCCAGAACCGGCCTTACAGCCCCATCAGCCTTATCTACCACATGAGTTTTATTATGCGGACTATTTGATTTCTCAATGATTCCCCATCGATCCCATTTCTCTACTTCTTTACTAACAGCTTCTTTTCGCATATGAGGTATTGGATACTGTTTAGCACTGATAATTACATCTTCCATTAATTCGATATCATAAACAAATGTTGTATGTAGACCAGGTCGTTCGTTAAAAACAGATCTATACTTTAATAATAATGACAATAATTTAGATTTCGCCTCTGGAACTATAGAAGGAATGTTATCAAGTGTAGATCGGAATTCCTCATCAGACGCTTGAGTTATATGAAAAGGTTCCACTGTAGGCCTTACATTATTATCAAGCAATGGACAGGCAGTCTCCACTACTTGCTCCATTAGTTTAACGACATGTCACCTGGAACAGTACTCCCAACTCCCACGGAACTCTGGTTGACCTCCGAACTTCCGGGAGACACATGACCTTGACTGAACTCCAACCGCTGACTCCTGGATTAACACACGTTAACTTGCTGTCTAGATCTATCCACATTCGGGCTGTTATTACTTGGATAGCCTCTATTCCTATTTCGCATTTCAGTACCAGAATTGTTAACATTGTATGATCTATTTCCATTCCAATCTCGAGGATTAAAACGATTATTCCTATTATTTCCATTCTGGTTGTTCATGCGCATCCCAAACGTTCTATCTCTGTTTTGATTCCCTGGCCACACTACATCATCGCTTCTCATATTTATCTCATCGTACGTCTTGATAATGCAAAAAACAAAACAAAAAAAACATCCAATTTCTCGTATTCAACAGTCGCTAAGTCCAATCGCATACTTCTATGCAACATAAAAAATATACTCAACTAGCTCCTGATCTGGCATTCCCTCGTCTATGCTACGAAATAACTTAATCAAAATGTAAACTTGATTCATAAAACATCCAACATTTGCCCACTCTTTCTTTTCAGCAACTCCTTTCGTCTTTTAATCTTACCCGGGCTCGCATATTCATATAAAAATAAATAACGAAAGTCTTCGTATGATCGAATCCTTGTACTTATACTCTCTAACCATCCCAAGGCTGAACCTGACATTGCCTTTCGAAGTAGCGTCAACTGCGACCCAGGATTCAGTTTCAAACATGCCAGATAACTTGAGAAATCTCGCAAATATCCAGTTGGACCAACTTCGCTTGCTTCCTCTCTCCATTTAGGAATAATTAATAGCTCTTTAGGAGACGGATCTATTGACACGTAAGTTGGCATATCTAGTAGTATTTTACGTACAAACTTATCTTTCCAGTTAACTCCATATTTCCTTCTTTGATCCACATCTTCTAATTCATTAGAACCTACACTAGCTGTTTCTCTATTTTGGAGATATTCTCCTACTTCTATCAAGATTGCTCACATCACTTTCGACCTGTAATGTCTACATAACCTCACTTTCACTCCTATTTTCTCTAATTTCTGTCACCATACGTCGCCCAGATATTCTTGGTACACCATTCTCTTGTTGTCCCTGTTGTTGACTATCAGACAATTCATGAACCTGAACTTGCAGTAAATCGATATCAGACCTCAATTCTTGAATTTGGGATCTTTGATCCTGTAATATTACATCATGGGACTTAGTTTTAGTTTCCAAAGCATCCAGTCTACTATTTGGTTTCTTCAAAACTGCTAATAATCTTTGAAAAAGCCCTTCACTTCCTTCGTCTTTTTTTCCCTTTACTTTTCTTCTTGTTCTCTTCGTCGTTTCACTTCTTCTTCCTTAAACTTCTGATCGAACTAAGCCATCAATCTCTCTTCCAACGTTGCTTTCTTAGATCTTACTCCTGATAGACGTTCTGCTTCTAATCTCGCAACTTGTCTTTTACTTCTGTCGTGTCCTCAATCTTCCTCTTCGCTTAAACTCCAATCATCTCCTTGTACTTCCTCAAGTGTCCCATGTTGGGCGCCATAATGTGATGGTAAAAAGGGTTCCTTTAAAATCTTTGGATCTGAATCGTCCGACGTTGTAGCTGTGCGTCCACAAAACCTTTATCGTCGATACGCTGCTTTAAACTATCGTCTTTCTTATTATATATCTCAGAGTTCTTCGTAAGTCCTTGACACCTAAACCTGAGCACTTAGAGAAGATCACAAAGATGCCCTCTTTAATATTAACCTCAAGTAGGGCGAGACGAAACTTGGCATGTCAGTTGGAAGTTCGATCTAGAGTGTTAACTCTAGCAAACTTCATGAGAAGCCGAATAAATCTGAGATGGTGAAATTAATAGAAATTTATTACAAGATTTATTTCTTCTGCACACAAATCCCTATCTAGACCATATCATGACAAAGACGTTACAGACAACTTGATCTTTCATTGACTTGGACTGTAGCCTTGAAATAAAACTTTTACACAACTTAAATCCTGCACAGATGATCGTGAGGAGAAAATACCTGAATTTATATCATAACAGGTAATATACAATATAAAAGTGTTTCAGTCTGTAATGACTGTCATTACTTTGTATAATTATAATCTATAATTTTATGCTTTATTATTTTATGTATTTAAATGTGTAAATAATGTACTTTTTATTTTTGGGTCGGCCGGCCGGAGTATTTTAGAATGTTTTTTTTTAATTTAATTTTTTATTTCTATAGGTACCCAGGAGTAATTGAAATATTATGCTTAAAGGACTTATCGAGTTAGCTTATATCTGATTATGTATCACTTCTTTTTAATTTTTTGTTTGTTCCTCTTTTACTCAGTAAAAATAAAAGAGCGAAAAGACAGCACTTCTGCATCGATTTTCAATCTGTAGCCTTCAGTACGGGCGCGGCGGGGAACAGGGAGTCAAGAAAGAGCGTCGCAGACTCGCAGCGCGGTCGTGTATGCGCACACGTGGCAGTGTTTTTTTGGCTATGAGGAGAGACAGTCGAGGTAAGTAACACTCCCCCGTTTCGGAAAACAGAGCTTAAAGGAGAAGGAAAGTGTGTGATATTTTCGTTAAAACGTATAGAACAGAAGTGTATATTTACGAAAGGAATATGACTAATAAGCTCTACAAAATGATGTTCGCGCCCTCCCTATTTTTTATCTTCTTTTTCTCTGAGAAAATATTTTGTGTGTGTCCGGTTTACTGAAGGATTCTTGCAAGCAAAGAAATAATGATAAAAAGAGCCAGAGACCAGTGTTTTTTAATTGTGCGGATATATAAACGTGCATGTAATGATTTCCTTGTGTGTTTTCTTGTGTGTAGAGGGTAGAACTTGGTATAGTGGTTTAACGGCTGTAGAGGATGCATGAAAAATGGATTTGGCGGGAATAGTTTTTTGGAGGAATCTAGAGTAGACCCGAAGTAGTGGCTTGGGTTTTATATTTTCTCTTCTTCGCTCTCTACCTCTCTCTCTGAAGTAGAGTAGTGAGGTGTTAGAAAAAAGTTATTTTTAGTGGATTTTACTTTGAATTAAAGCATGGCGCATACAGAAAGAAATTATCATGGATGTTTCGGTACTGGTTAGATGGTATTTTTTGTATGGAGGTATCTAGTTGGTATTTACGGAGGAATATATTATTAAGGAGGTATCAACGAGACAAGTAGAATTGTAGTACGGAATTGGGTAATTTGTGTATGGAGGTATCTAGTTGGTATGTACGGAGGAATATTTGAACAAGTAGAATTGTAGTACGGAATTGGGTATTTTGTGTATGGAGGTATTTAGTTGGTATTTACGGAGGAATATTGGAACAAGTAGATTGTAGAACGAATTTGGGTAATTGGTTTATGGAGGTATTTAGTTGGTATGTACGGAGGAATATTTGAACAAGTAGAATTGTAGTACGGAATTGGGTATTTTGTGTACTGATGTATTTAGTTGGTATTTACGGAGGAATATTGGAACAAGTAGATTGTAGAACGGATTTGGGTAATTGGTTTATGGAGGTATTTAGTTGGTATGTACGGAGGAATATTTGAACAAGTAGATTGTAGAACGGATTTGAGTAATTTGTTTATGGAGGTATTTAGTTGGTATTTACGGAGGAATATATTATTAAGGAAATATCAACGAGACTAGTAGAATTGTAGTACGAAATTTGGTATTTTGTGTATGGAGGTATCTAGTTCGTATTTACAGTGGAATATATTATGTTTATAAGAGGTTATCTTTGGTAACTCAGTTTCTGGCAAGCGAATATACATGAAAGATAACAGTTACGAATTAATGGTGTATGCACTACCAATTTTAGAGGTGCCAAAAATAATAATTGATAAGTACTCGATGAAAACTGCTCTTTCAAATAATTAGATCACGTACCAATGAGCTAAAACCGACATAGCTGCAAGGTTAGCTTACAGCGAGCGGCTATCAGATTTATTTAATGCCGAATAACTATACAGACTGATTAACGATCAGAAGTGCTTAATTTTCAACTTATTAATAGGATACTCTTTTTTATTTCTCACAATTCCCATACCGATTTCTTGTTAAAAATTCAGCAAACGGTCGTAGAAGTAAATTTCCCAACATTAGTAGATAACAAAGCAGATTCTTACCAAGGTGGCAGATTTCAATTCTAATTCGATTTTTTTTTATTTGTAAGGGCGGGCACTTAATAAAACCTAATTGATTCGAATTTATCCGGCAAGTTCAGCGATTAGATACGCATTAGACAAGGAATATTTTGAAGTAATTGTTTCAAGAACGGCCCCGCCATTACAAGTCATAATATCTATTTAGCTTCCCGTGCATTAATCCGCGACATCTATATTCCCGAAAATTATAACTTTCCCGTAATACACGAAACAAAACCAAAACGCCAAAAGAGGAAATTTCATACTAATCATCAAAATTAACATAATTCAGGAACTTGGTAAATCTATAGCTTTACCTTTTGCATCTAACAGTTTTCAGATTAAATAAAAACAGGTAATGTAATAAAATTTAGACATATTTTTCTTTACAATACATATATGTTGGTTTAAGTAACAACCAAAGTGCAAAGTAAAATGTAACTAGTTACACCATAATCAAACCAAACCTAACGTGATAACAATAACCAAAACAAACCTAATAAATACTAAATAACAAGTAGCTAACATGATCCCGAACTTGTATGTTAGTCTAACCTAATTCGTAGATACGGGATTTATTAAACTATATAAACACTATACTAATTCAGAATAACTAGGTTACCCCTTACACTCTTCTTAATTTATGACAAATAGAACACTGGTTTCAGGTACAAAGAAGAAATTGACAAAAATACATTATTTTTGATTACTTGCAAAATTGTAAGGGAAACTCAGAAAAAGTTTCTCTGTAGGATTTGCCAGTTGCAAAAAGAAGGTTACAGGAACGTAGAAAATGTTTCCCCGTGGGAAGTGCGTATTAAAGAAACAAAATGAAGACCACAGGGGGAAAAAAGATGAAGGTCCATCGGCAAACGAAATCAGGCTGTCAGTATGATTGTGATCATTAGCGACGTAGAATCTTCTGGTGAAACTGGCCATTGCATAAACGATAAGGGTCGGAAGATATTGACAGTTTAATGTGAATAGGTGTGAGCAAGAAAGATGAGGGTGCCAGTGGTTTTAGGCAAGAAAGATGAGAGTCCAATCGAAGTGACAACACGCTGTAACTGTACTGCCTTGGTACCATTGGCGGCGCCGTTTTACCTGTCGTCTGCTGAGTAAGCTCATGGTGCTTGCTCATTGCCAACCTCCACCTACATTTTGGTTGGCAATGAGCCTGTTTTTATGTTGAAACAGCACAGTTATTATGATTACTCATTGTTTAAATAAAACACAGATCACAGTTATTATATGTCCCTTCAAAACTACTTTACACACACTGAACACGAATGTAACACAATAACAAAAAATCCCTTTCGGTAGGCCTACAGGCTGAGGTAGATCTCGAAGTTTTTTTTTATTTTCAAAAATTCAAATCTCGCCTTATATGAGAGCTATCGAGAAACTATTTATTGCTTTGTAGATTATTCATGAAGAGCTGTTCAACGATACCTCACAAGACATATATATATATATATATATATATATATATATATATATATATAGTCGCTTTGTTTCGCTTGGAGCGCTTCCCCCAGACCCCCGTAGGGGGTTCGCCCCCCAACTTCAGTGCTTTTGAGAGGATGCGCCTAATTTATCTTAACCAAAATTTCACCACAGCAGTACACCACCATGGTATCCATCTGCACCCTCCCACGAGGGGCTGCGTCCTCAAAAGGAAGGTTTGCCCCATTTATTGTAACCTACTCTTGGTCATACACCTTTAAAGAAAATTTCGTTTATCTACCTTCAATGATTTGGAAATTGGGGTTTTTGGGGCGGCCATTTTGGATTTAAGTTGACGACTTTTTGAGTTTTCTTATATTGTCGTGACCTACTTGTGATGGTACATATTTAAGTAAAATTTCATTTATCCAGCTCAAACGGTGTGCAAAATGGGATTTTGGGCGGTCATTGT
>JAGDQP010016119.1:0-41208 GCA_022664845.1 Lepisma saccharinum | reverse complement strand
TATCTTGTAGGTTTCTAACCAGCAATTCTTCCACCACTTCTGCTTCCTTCATCTCCGTCGGAATGCTGTAGATTATCGTCATCGGGTTCCTCTTTTCGCTTCTATTCGTCATGTCAAAATTCTGTTTCATGTTTGGATGATTCAAGAGTTTTTCCTCATCCAAAGTAGTTGCCATCTGTAAAAGAATCGCGGTTTTTGTTTGGATCATTTGGAAATTGATTTTGTCTTGTCTCTGTATAGACTTAGTTATCCTCATTCTTGTATCTTTCAGCGATTCTCCTTGTTTTGGTTTGATCATTATCGTGGGTTTGGTGTTTCTTTTGGTAGACTCTATCAGCTTGGTTTTCTCCGGAATTTTAGTATTATCCTTTTTTAGCATTTCTGCAAAAGTGACCATTGGTGTCTGAGTCGGCACCTCCTTTGCCGCTCTTAGATTACCGTTTTCCATATATAAGTTACGTATCTCTTCTTCTTGCAGAGTTAACTTTTCTTCCGTCTCGATTCTTCTTCTTTCAGTCTGCTCAACTGTGACTTCCAACTCCTTTATTTTTACAGAGCCATGTATTGCGTCTTCCTTCAGCTCATTAATTGTCCATTATTAGTAGACTATGAAATTATTACAAAATATCTCTAAAGACGCCATCTTGGATCCAAAATGGCGGGCGTCATAAATCCATTTTCCAACTGCTTGAGCCAGAGATACGAAATTTGGCATAATGATGTATTATCAAGAGTAGTTTAGGAAAACATAACAACGTTTTAAAAAATTCACCATCTTTGATTCAAAATGGCAGCTGAAATACCACTTTTCACATCGTTCGAGATAGAAAAATGAAATTTGGTATGACAGTGTATCATCACGAGTATGTCACGAAAATATAAGAAAACGTTAAAAATGTGTCCATCTTTTATCCAAAATGTCCGCCTAAGCCCCACTTTATAACGACTGAAGCTAGAGAAACGAAATTTGGTATGAAGGTGTACCATTACGAGTAGGTTAG
Organism: Lepisma saccharinum; assembly: GCA_022664845.1. Taxonomy (NCBI): domain Eukaryota; kingdom Metazoa; phylum Arthropoda; class Insecta; order Zygentoma; family Lepismatidae; genus Lepisma; species Lepisma saccharinum. Next base: position 40,207 of record JAGDQP010016119.1, on the reverse strand, counting down.
AATAAATTCGGCTCGTCTCCCCTACTAGGGTACAGTTCCCAGCTGGAGCCTGATTGCGATAAAGGGATGCGCCCCAGCGAGGCCATCTTGGAATTCTGGGGGCAGAACCCCAATGAGGCGAAGCGAGTATATACATTACTCAAGTGTAAAAAGCTGCGAAATAAGAGCAAAAGCATCAGGGGTGCAAACTGTCCAGTCAACTCCTTCAACCTTAATAAGTGGTGAAATGGAATATGGATGAGCCTAGTTCCTCGCGCCAACTTTCAATACTCCTGCGGGTCCCACCAATTTTTACTCGACACAAACGTTAGCACCGCAGGAGCATGTTATACAGGCAGAATGTGGAAGTTTCCCCATTCGGACGCAGCGCTCTGGAGTATGAGGGAATATCTGCATCATGTGGCGCAGTGCACTGCAGATTCGGGTTGTCATAAAAAGACGCAATTCCTCCAAACTCCTCAAGTTCGATGCGCGGCCTGCCGTGGGATTCTTGGGGCAGCGACGCGAGCGAATCGAGGGGAGTATCAACACGTACGGCAGTGCATGCAGCCGAGTTTCTCGTGTCACAAAACGTCAACATGCTATACAGGAACAAGATGTTTATTGCGAAATCAGCGATTTTAGGTTCTTTAAGAAAAAAGATGTTAAAAATTGAAATATGAAATTTCGAAGTATGACGGTATATCATCACTAGTAGATTACAAAATATCTACAAAGACATCATTTTGAATCCAAAATGGCTGACTTCATAATCCATTTTCCAGAATGTTTGAACTAGGGATACGAAATTTGCATAAAGGTGTATTAACAAGAGTAGTTTAGGAATAATTTACATTTTCGAAAAAGTTGTTAACTTGGATCAAAATGACCGCACAAAAACTTTTTCCACACCATTCGAGCTATAGAAACGAAATTTGGTATGAAGGTGTACCATCACGAAAATGTTTCAATAAATGGATCAAACCACCGCTATGAGCGTGCAGCCCCCGAGGTGATATGGGAAAAGGTCTGCACAGCATGGGGCCCCAGAAAGTCTGATAACAATAAAGGGGGCGTAGCCCTAAAAATTTGAAGTTGGGGCGCACACGGAATTCTGGGGCAGCACACCCAGCGAGGCGAACACAGTATACATATACACGTATAAAAAGCTGTGAAATCCGAGCAAAACACCAGATGATGTTCGAGCCTTAGGGTTGGTGGTGGTGGATTTTAGGGCCGCCAGCAGGAAGCAAATTTGCTGTATCATCACAAGTAGGTTACAGTAAATATGGCAAAGCTTCCCTATGTTTCATTAAATATCTCATTCCCACAGGTGGTGGATATGGGAAAAAAATTGCAACATGGAAGCACAGTGTCCTGGAGAGTAATTACGATAAAGGGCAGCCAGCTACGGGGGCGAGGACTTAAACGAGGCCGAGCGAGCGAGTATATATATTATACACGTACAAAAAGCTGTGAAATCCGAACGAAAACACCAGAGGCGCAAAAAGTGGAGCCAAGTTCTTTAGCCCTAAAAAGGTGTGAAATGGGAGACGGATGAGCCAAGTTCCTTGATGACAGCATGTAACAGGAACAAAGGAACTTGGCGCGAGGTGGCAAGGTTCATCATCCTCAAGCTATAAGGGTGGTGGGGATCCTAAAACCCACTACGTCCACCGCCACCAACCCTAAGGCTGTTGCCAGCTCGCGCGAAGTTCCTTTGTTCCTGTTACATGCTGTCACCAAGGAACTTGGCTCATCCGTCTCCCATTTCCCACCTTTTTAGGGCTAAAGATCTTGGCTCCACTTTTTGCGCCTCTGGTGTTTTTGTTCGGATTTCATATGAGACTACTGCCAGAAGAAGGGTGAGGAAATTCGTCTGTGTTTTTATTTCATTCATTTATATATCAGATATCGTTAAAGTGAAGTTGACACGCGTTTTATCATTCTTTAATTTCATTGCTCTGGTGGCTGAATACTAAAGGGAACTTATTTATATTTTGCTATGGCTGTCACCTCCTCGGAACTAGTTCATCTATGGAAAATTAGATGTGTCTTACACTATATTGAGAAACAAATTGTGTTTACATATTTGACCCCTCACAACCATGTAATAAGTTTGGAAACCAAAACAAGTCACACCAGGAGATTAAGAATTAAAAGGTAAGTTATTCCACACAAGCGAAAGAGTTTTGAATGATCCAAATTCCTGGATTTCTTGTTTTAAATATACAATTTTTGAACATTTCACATTCAAGAGGATTTTACCCTACCCCATTATGACAGTAATGAGCTTGAACTAATGAATAACATTCATTCCACAGATAGGTACGTTTGTTCCCGCTCCCCTTTCAGAACAAAATTGTAAGAGATGCCCTTTCTGAATACTTGACTTTCATAAATTTAGGATTTAAGAAATTTTTAAGGTGTTGCAGATGTCAAAGGTTTCCTTGATTGAATAAAAGCCAGGTTCGCATGGCTATTTGGAGATAAAAATAATGTTTTGGTTTTCTTTTGTTTCTGAGTTACAGTTATCTAAAAAAAAAGTTTTTTAATGATTACAACTATCTAAAATCTCGATCCCCCATATTTCATTAAATTAACTAAATTAAACTTGATTATGTTTGATTGTAAGTGAACAGATGATTTTAACGTTTTTTGAACTTAAAAAGATATAATTTCATATTTTCCGAAAGGACTCTCAACCATAAAAAAAACCTCCTTTCTCATCTGTTGTAAACGACATTCTTTGCCTGTCTTGGCAGTTAAAGTAGGCTTAAGTTTAAAAATAAAGCAGTTAGAAATGAAAACCTGTTTTAGTTGACTCAATAATGGCTCTATGATACTAATATTTTAAAAAGTAATGAAATGCATTGTGTTAATATGATTAATATATAAAGTAGTATTTTTCTCTGTGTCGATCTTCTTGCCTTTCTTTTTTCAATTATTAGTCAACGACGAATCTGCTTCCACGTTATGTGATGTGATAAAAGTATTTAATTAATTTTTTTTTCAAACGACCATTATAGAAGTTGGTTTTGAAGGAAACTATCTTTAAACACTTATTACCAAGCTGGCTCTTCGATATGAAAGAGACGGACATTGAAATCTTAGAAAATAAACATATATGCACGTGGATATAAAAGAAATAAATCCGGCGGTAGATATGAAGGTGACCATAATTTACTAGAGGGCTAATTCCTGACGGGATTACCACAAAACCCGTCAGTGCAGTACCAAAGAAACACATCTATTAGGGACATGAAAATATTAAAAAGCAAAGCTTTCTTTTATCATTGTAAACCTTTTATTTGTCTTAGGCGATGGAAATATCTTTATGTATCGACAAACAAAAATTTTAGAATATTCTTTTCGGATCTTTATTTCTATGAATTTGCTCAGATATTGTCTCATCAACTGTCAGCGATGCACTTAGAGTGCAAGTTTACAGTTTATACAATAAAACCTTAACTTTTATAGATTCACATATTTTGTAAATAACAAATAAAGAACTAACATAAAAGCAACCAGTGAATGCTTCGTAAAATATGAACCGCGATCACTCCAATATATGGTCACGGTACGCTACATGTTGAACAAGCTATATATGTGACATTAAGGAATGTGCAGGATTTAGATATCTTGCGGCTTTAGGCAGTTCTTGGCTATGGTCCACTCCCACGCAGAAGAATAAGCTATTCCCTTAACTGAGCTCAACTGCTGAATCACTTGATCTAACCGATTCGAATCCTTCAATAAAAAAATGATAAACCGCTTTTTAATAAGTGCACTTCGTATTCAGAAGTGACAATAGGTAATAATTCATTGAAACATTGTCCTTATACGTTACAATGTTATAGTTAAATATTATTAATGTTTAACAAAAAGTAGTTCCATTCTTCTTTCACTTTTAAAACATTCTTCTATAAAGAATTCCAAAATTTACACTAGATCTACCACCTCAAGAAAGTTTCTACAAAATATAGAATGTGTATAAACTTGTGAAGTGTTTTACATACACTAACATTTCAATCCTATGTTGAATACTATAATTGTCTTCTTTAGTGTCAGATTAGTTTAGCGTTGTCTTACACTCCCTAATTATGGTGCAATTAACAATTTTTTGGAGCACAGCGTTATCGAACTCTGAGTGAAAACCCGTCAAAAGAGCTTCTTATAATCCTGTAAATATTTTTAATAAAAACTTCACAGTATTTGGATCAGGCAAACTATTTTACTCAAATATATATAAGAAAGAAATTATTCCTGGAACTCATATGAATCTATTTGAACAAGATTAGGAAATTGAACTTGGATTTATTTTTGCTGTTTCCAAATTTACTCTTCTTCTAATTCCCTACAATTTTAAGACTTCCATTGTATTTAAGATTCATTGTCATTAATGGAGCTGTAAGTTTTTTAGTGGCCTAAAGGATAAAGAAATCTTTAATTCAGACTGTATCTGATTGGACTCCCCAGGTGGCGGATAGGGAAATTCCGACCAGATATGTTGGGTACCGGAAATATTCCGGGGTAGACCAAAACCAGTATTGCTTCCTTGCAGTTTAGTAGAGGGATTTACAAAGGCTAGGGGAAGATAACCGCGAACAAAAATATCACGGTGGAGGGAAGCAGCTTCACCATTACCACCCTGAGGCTGACGATGAATGGCATCGGCAAGGCTCAGAGATGGACAGAGGACGAAATCTTGAATGTCTACCTTTACTACCAGTTCGTAGACCTGACTTTACTCTACATCGCTAAAACATGTCCATAAATAGTAACAGATGGTTCATAAGTTCTCCTAGGGTAAAATATAACGATGATAAACTAGTTCCTCATTTGGGTCTTCGGGCTGGGACTGCTTCAGGGGGCTCCAAGAACAAGAAAAAGAAAGACCGTATAATAGGAACGTGAACGTACGGACGTTATAGAATACTGCACTCTTCAAGTGGCGGTACACAAGATCGAATAGACACATGGACACATAACGTGTTCGACACATTAGAGATACAAGAAGTCCGGTGGGAGATTCAAGATAGCTTCCGGCAGGGAAAATACACTTTCTACTATGGAGGAATACAGTCTCACGATTTCGGAACAGGGTTCCTAATTAAGAATGGTATTCTTCTTGTAGTGCTACGGTAGAGAGGGATGAAAACTATAGACCTACTACAGGCAAATACAGTCTTCACGAGAAGACCAACAACAGTGAAGTAAAGTGCACGTACTTTGAACACAAAGATATACACAACTACACATGGATATTTCCGATGGCAAATCCCTCAACCAGATCGATCGCGTTATTAGTAGATAGACGAAGATACACCAATATCTTGGACATTAGGTCTTAGAGAGGAGCGGAAGGTGACACCGACAATCAGTTAGTGATCATAATAGTGAGGGAAAAGTCATGCATCACGAACAAAACAACTGAAAATCGAAGTTAAACGATTAGATAATCCAAGCGTAAGATTACCAACTGGAAATCTCAAATAGGTTCGAATTCCTAGCCGAACTTAGTAGTAACAAAGATTAAATTAGTAATGAAAAAGATGTAAGTAAGACGTGGGAGGTAATTCGTGATACAGTGAAAGAAATCTGTAGGTGAGAAGAAACAACAGAAAAACAAACCTTGGTTTGATGAAGAATACCTTAAGCTCCATGAGGAGCGAAAACAATCAAGGTAGTGGTGGCTAACAAAACGCAACGCCACACGGGAGTTCAGGAACAAAAGGTGGGAATATCTGACATAGAAGATTCAGGAGATAGAGGAAAACGGCAAGACAAATAACATAACGTACGAGATCTGTAAAAAAAAAAAAAGTAAACTCATTAAGGAACTGTTACTAGAATAGATTAGAGATGATTAGAAATCAAATGGATCCGATTAAAATTATCGATGTGTGGAAAAATTAGTTCGACAAACTTCTTAATGTACACAACGGAGAAAAAAAAACAAAGGAATTTAAAATCCATATCGCAGAGCCGTGGTTAGCTAGCGAGATTGACGTCAAAATGTCGAAAAATTTCATATCACTGGGAATAGACAATATTCCAGCCGAATTAATTAAAGCGAGAAGAACGGTACTAGTCAAGGAACTCCATAAATTAATAACTGCTTTATGGAGAAAGGAGGAACTTCCAAAAGAATCCTAACCCTCAATAATAATTCCGGTTCATAAAATAGGCTATAAATCGGAAAATAATTGGAGTTCACCTATGTGGATTTAGAAGAAATTGGATTCATTGATTTTAAGAAAGCATATGCCTGTATAAAGAGAATAAAAACTATACAATATTCTACTGCAATTTGGAATTTAAAAGAAACTTGTTCAACTAGTTAAGATGTGTCTCAGCCACCCCATAATCAGAGTACGGTTAGATAATGATATGTTAGATAATTTAGAAATTCGCAACGGCTTGATGCCTTGTCACCATTACTGTTTAACTTTGCGTTAGAATATGCGATGCAGAATATAAAATAGGTGCTTATATTGAATTGCTTGAATCAAATGTTCGTGTACGCGGATGATGTAAATTTAATAGGGGACGATATAGATGCACTACAAAGTAACACCCATGTCTTAGTAGAAGAGTGCGATGAGATAGGTCTACAGATAAAAACAGACAAAAGAAAATGTATGATAACAAGTCGAAACACTGGGAATGAAGGAAATAGATACATAACAGTGAAGAATGAGAACATAGAAAAAGTAAACAAATTTAAATACTTAGGAGCATATGCAACAAACGAAACGAGGTCACTGAAGAAATAAAAATTCGCTTAGCATCGGGTAACTTATGTTTGTATTCAGTTCAGAAAGTCCTAACCTCGCGATTAATATCAAGGAAGTTGAAATTGAAAATATAAAGAACGGTTATTCTACCGGTAAAGCTTTACGGTTTTGAAAGTTGGAGTACGATACCAACAAATGAACATAAATTACGTGTGTTTGAAAATAAGGTTTTGAGAAAGATATACAGGCCGAAACGGAACGAAATGACCGGGGAATTGAGGTAAATGCATAATGAAGAACTTTACGGACTTTGCGACTCACCTGATGTAAAAGTAATAAAATGGCGACGACTGAAATGGGCAGTCTATGGAGGAAAACTAAGTCTTGGTTGGAAAGGCGAAGGGAAAGATAGCGTTGGGAAGACCGATACAACGTTGGGAGGACAATATTAGAAGGGATCATCGAGAAGTAGGTATTTGTGATGAAAACTGGTTTGTTCTTGCTCAGGATAGGATCCTATGGAGAACGTTTATTACTGCGGCGATGAACTTGCGACTGCCGTAACCGATAGAGTAAGTAAGTAAGTAAAACTGTATGTGATTTCAACTACTTCCGAATGATAATGGCATATAGAATAAAGTTTCATTGACATGTTAAGCAACCAATGCAGAATCGTAGTTAGATCCCGTTCTTTACCGAGTAGTGGATTAAGTAGACACTTAAACCGTCAAATAATTAATTCATCTAATGTCAAGAGATGGTTCAACAGAACTAATCAACAAAACAAATCTAAAAGTGGATTGAAGAAGAAATATCTTTCTCTGTTTTCTTTCTAAACCTATTCTTGGTGTATAGAATTTTATACGTGATTTGAAACACTTCAGAAGGAACAATGCATTTCTTGTACACACACATTTTAACTTACATATAGCATCATTAACAACAAAGACAAACTGGTTGATCAATATAGAAAAGGATTATGGTTTAAAATAAACGCCACCATTCAGTGATATTCCAAAGTACAGAAAACAGTTAAATCATAATGTACAATGCCATTCACACCTTTCCCACAAAACTGTATACACAAATTGATAACAAATGTATTATATAATAATGAGACATTTATTTATGTCGAATGTAAATTTGAAATTACCATACACACGTCCATGTTAATGACATTTTTGTGATAGAAAATTTATATTTGTTTTCTTTTAAGTCTTTTTCTTTTTTCAATTTTATATAACAGCACGTAAAAATAGAAAACAATCAAATTTTAGTTGGCCTTTTCCAAGATGTTGACTTTAGACACTAATCATACATTTTAGTCATGCATTTTTCACGTGTAAGAGATATTATTACGAAACAAAAATTAATATAAACTCTTTTTAACAAGCAATTACGTTCAGCAATTTTAATGATGAGTAATATTCACGTATGTGCTATCGTTTAAAAGAAATTGGACATCATGTTCCATGTTTAAAAAGTAATTGGACACCATATTCCAACATGGTGACTGGACAACCACTGAAGTCTTTTTTTTTCACGAATTTTTCCAATTTCAATCATAAGGTTAAACAGAATATGTCTGCGAATTCCCTTGCTGTATTGTTTCAAAGAAACTCAGCATTGTTGGGAAGCGAATGTAGAGTAAAACATATTAACCTAAATGAAAAGACTGATAGAATGAAAAGAAATGAAAAGAAGGCTTCAGCTCGATATGCGGTGCGGACACTAGTTACTCGTAGCGCATTTTATACTGTAGGTTCCGTCCCTGGAACATCATCCGATAAAAAAAAACAATGGGAAACCACCGTCACTTCGCCTTTCCATAGACTTTTGAGTCTTAGAACCACCTGTGGTAAGACCCACGGTTATTATCATATTAGTTTCAATAAGAACTCACTTATCCAGGCCCTGTCGTCTAGTGGGGGAGATCAGTGTTGTTTAGTATCACCAGGATGCCTAAGAGACACTTATTAGTGCCTGGAAGTGATCTCGACGAGTTATTTTACAGTTGGTTTCCATGTAATGATTACTTCCTAAGTACATAGTCTACAATTTAAATTGGAATCCGAATCATTTGTGTTCCCACCGGGCATCGAACTTGCATCCCTTGATTACGAACCAGCAAAGATACTACTTACTTACTGGGGACACTCACTTCTGTGTACGTGGTAGAATAAAAACCTGCTTAATATCAGTCGATTGCGTTGTAATTTAAAATAATCTGTATCACTCCCTGATTATCAAGATGTACACTTAATTCAAGTTTTTCACCTTAGATGATCGTACGCATTTTATGGAGCTATGTTGCTACCATAAAATTTATATCTGTCACAACGTGAGTGTAAAACTTCGTAATGGTTATTCATACGTTTGTATTGTATCCACTACCATTTTACTCAAGATAGCAATAAGAAACGTTAAAAAAAAACAGCGGGATTGAAATTCAGCTGAGGTAATTCGATTTATCCATCAGTGGAATGGAAGTTAGTTGAATCCAGCGATATTGTCTACAGTCAAGGAGTTTGTTACCCACGTCGTTTATTTTCTCGTATATCTTGTTTGTGCAGCATTTCGGTTTGTAAGTTGATTTAATTTTGCAAACTCGTTGTATAAAATAGGGTGTGTGAGAAATAATACTATTAATAAGACAAGTAATTTCGCGAAATTAAGTGCTGTTAAATTTCGTTAAATAAAACATGACTTTTTCTGTTTAAGTGAGTGCTAGTGTGTATGTGTGTGCGCGCGAGGAAGAAGCCTGACAGCGAGCGATGACGTAACGTGCTCCTTTAACTCGTCTTCTAAAAGGACATAATCGGGAAGTTCTTGAAGCTCTTGAAGTTTGCTTAATAATTAATTTATTGATTCTAAATAAGTTGAGAGTAATAATTTCTTTAAATAAAGAAGTGAGTTCGTTTAAACATGGAAATAAATTTACGTTTGTTGTAAGAACAAGCTTAAATTTGGTGCACGTGAGTGTGTCTAACACGAATAACTATCCTACCATTTAATAGTGAATTGATAATTGATTCATTCAACTTGAAGTTTGTGATATTTAAAAGATGAAATAAAGGGAAGTAAATCGGAATTGGATTTTGAATACATCAGGTTGTTTAACGGTTCTAGGTGATTTAATGGGTGAGTGCAATCATAAATAACGAGAAATTCAGATAATAATGAACTTTTCATTTTTAAGTGAAATTCGTGCATATTTAATTTTATTCTAAGAGATAATAGTTAGAAATTAAATCAAGGATGTAATTTTGATGATTTCAGCATTCTAGATAAATTTGTCATGAATAGTGGAGTTCATATTTGTGTTAATATTTGGGCCAAGTAGAGGAATTTAACTTAATTGTCGAATGTGAACAAAAGGGGGATTTATGAGAGCTAGTGTTCGGTAAGTTTGATCTTGTCCAAATTCGTTGCACATAGTGGTCATGGGTTAACAAAATGGTGGAGATGCTATCTTTCCTGTCACTCTCTGATTTTCTTTTAAGGAGAGGTAAGTGTCAATTTTGATTATTTGTGTGATTGAAGTGTGTTTGCGATTATCGTTTCAAAATTCGATTGATGTTTCTGTTTTTCCATTTCGAAAGTCAACATTGGATGTGTTCTCGAATTTTGTCGCTGTGCTTTTGATTATAATTCGGATTCTCACTATTGCGAATGAGTCAAAGTTACGCATTGCCATATTTATCATTTTACTTAATTTTGGAAAGATAAGTAACGTAATTCAAGTTGAATTAAATACAGAATTGATTGAAAATTTGTTATTCAAATAAAAATTAATTGTATTATGAAAAAATCAGTTTTCCATTTTATAACTTCTAAAAGATTTTAAGTAATGTTACTAGTAAAGCATTTTGTTCTGATTATGATAATAATATCACTTCAGTGTTGAAATTTGTTCGTCTGGAACATTGTTGAATTGAAGCGGCCTTTTTGTTTCTGGATGAGAATACCACTTGTGTGTGGGTTGTTGTAAATTCAGAAATAAAAGTGTGTTATATTCAATTTATTATTTTGTCAATAGTAACCAGTTTATTCAATACACTCAGTATTCTCAAAGCCCGCTCTGGGAAGGTTATACATACTGGATGTAAGCGAACTGATTCTATATTTCATTAAATAGTTAGCCTTCCTCCCAGTTTCTGTTGGTAACATTAGTTCGTTTTCATTAACCATAGTCTGGCATGACGGAGGCGAAGCAGGAAGGGTTACAACTTTTAAGTCTCGCTATAATCCCTTTTGATAAATTGAAAATTTCTGGAAACGTATAGAAATGAACAATATTTTTTAATCTGCTCCTAGAATGGAGATCTTCATTCTGATATTTTAAATCATAATAAACAAGTTAGTTACTGTAAGATAGTCCGGGGCCCAAAATTTCGATAAATACGACATATTTGGTGGTTTCTTTATATAAAAAAAAGTGCGTTGAAAACGAATCTGATGAGTATGAGTTTCATACCCTTCAGCGTTTCGAGATTTGACCTCATCAGTACGGCCGACCTAGAATACTACCTCTTATTAGGAAGTTAATAAATTTCCACTGTATATACCACTGTTTGGTATCAAATGAAAATACTAGTTGTGCGGAGTTAATCTAAGTGAGTAATACATGGTGCAAATCCTCGAGAGTATATTTAGGTTTATCGCACAAATAATGTATTTTTGTACTGTGAGTAAAAGATCTTAAACTTACCCAGAACACAGTCGTTAGTAAGGAAAATAGTCTCCATCAGACTCCTCAACACTCTGTACGGCGTCGGGCAGTGGCGCCCCATCGCCCAGTCAGTCTTACTGGCTGCAATCAGCCCTGGCAGCTGCCAACATCGTTACTGCCTATGGGAAGTCCAACAGCAGGGCCCGACTGCTTCCCTGTTGAGAATTTTTACATCCCACTTGCGTAGGAAATTGGTGATCTCATCGCAGGTCTACGGACCGCAACGTGATGCATTAACACCTAGCCCGAGCAGCAGACCATCGCTGCTCGTATACGGCGTAGGGAATTGGCAACCCCATCGTCCAGCCGGCTTTTGTTGCTGCAATCAGCCCTCGCTGCTAAAGATCTACGCTGCTTGAAAGGAGGACCAGCAGAGAGGAGTTCACTTTCACCTCATTCTTCATCCACAGATGATCATCATTTCATCTCCTCTTGTGCTGCGACTTGCGCCTCCACGCAATGACCAGGGATGTGACAGGATGTACTTTCAATGACGCTGGCCCCTAGGCCCAGGTGAAAGTGGGCGGAACCATTGGATAGTGCCTAGTTCTTAACAGCAGATTCTTGGATGGTCTAGCTCGCTGAGGCTCGGAAGTGCGCCATTGGAGAGCTCTTCGGACCTTTGGTTTCGCCAACACTCCGGGGGAGTGGGTGTCCCAAGTATCCATCATTTGGGAGTGCAAGTGATTTTGACGCCAAGTCATTGGACTTCGCCTCGATTTCCAGCTTGCTGACAAGGGTGATGAGGGTAGTACCCGACAGCCTCATTGGCACCTCAGAACGAAGACGGAGTAGTGTGGGCAATTACGGTTTTAATTATCATTTCTCCACCACATCCTAAAAATCAGTCGCCTTCGCCGAAAGAAAAGCAGAGAAAGAAGAGACAAAATGAAGAGAAAGTCACTGATGTAAGTAAGAAATCGCATACAGCTAATGGATCTACCAGTGACAAGGAAGAGAAACTAGAAATAGAGGTACAGACAAGTATCGTAACAACTATCACACGATATCTTGTAATTAAAGTAAAGAACGAAAGAGACAATCCAGGTAGTTTGAAGAAGATATCCCCTTTCATAATCCAAAGACAACTTACTTATGTCGCAGGCGAGCCACACAATGTTAAAAAGCTTTATGAATGGCACCTTATTAGTGGAGACATATAGTGACAAACAGACACATAATCTCCTGAAGATGACATCAATTTTAACTCTTGAAGTTGTAGTTGAGCCACACCGCTAACTGAATTTTACACAGAGCGTAATAACTTGTTGGGATCTTCAAGATGTTCCTGAAGAGGAGATGAAAAGGGAACTCGCCAGTCAAGGAGTAGTGAATGTTAAACGCATCAACAGCAGAATGACTGGCCAACTACAACCCAAAGGATCATTAAGTTTGACATTTGCTATGCCTCAGATTCCTAAGGATATGAAGGCAGCTTTCTATCGCTTGCCTGTTCACCCTTATATACCGTCATCCGCTTTTTTAAATGCCAACATTATGGACACACCAGCACGTCATGTAACGTGACCTCTGCTGTATGTGCAATTTGCGGAACCAGTAGCCATGGTGCGGATCCTTGTAAGTCACTGAAACCTCCGTGTGTTAATTGCAAGGGTGAGCACACGGCCTGGTCGCGTGACTGTCCTATTTTTCAGGAGGAAAAACGAATTCGAAAACGAAAACGAAACCTCTGATGGTATTAGAGAAAATATCTGCTGGTGATGCTAAACGTCGATTAGGACAGTTAATGTATCACCACAAACAGAGTCTGATGTGCATGACGACCCTCCGAAGCCGCCCGAAGGATCAGAGACTCCTCGCAATATACAGACAAAGAGTCAGTGATAAAAGACACATGTGCAGAGCTCTAGAACTCCACGGGTTAAAACTACTTTTAGTCCCTATAAAGTCTCCAAATTAGTTCGAACTTCGCCTCTTGCTACACGCATTAAGACTCTGACGAACGTTTGGCCGTTTAATTAGCTCAGGAAGGGTCTGCACATACTATCGAACAGAGTTCATCTTTGAATACAGACATGATTAAGGACCACCTGATGGATATGGATTTTAATCTCGTGGGAAGGAAAGGGAAACCGAGATATAAACCTAAACTTAAAAGGTAATGTTTTTACTTGCTTTGCAGAGAATTTTCTGATTTCCGCTTATTTTATATGATTATGCCCCTTAGTTGTTAAGTTTTATTGTGTATATTTGTTTTATCTTGCGAAGGCCCATTTACAGCCTTCCTCGTTTTAATTTGTTATACGAAATACTCTATAGACCTTTTGTTGGCATTAATCGCTATACTGGCCATTTACATCAATAGACTGTTTTTAAAGACCTTTTACATCTTCATCTTTTATATGTTTTTTATTATTTTAAATAATAAACAGCTACGTTTTGACATGACCAACATAAGGGGTTTCCCCGTATCGGGACGGGCATAAGCCATAGTGCTGTTACCGCCCATAAAATTCATTTTATCTTATCCACAACACTCTGCCACCTGTCAACCAATTGTTGAATCCCCGCTAAAAGAAGTCACCGGCTTCGGAGGCAAAGAACTAGGTCACTGTTCGTTGCACGTCATTCTCAATTTTACAGTATTTTCACGAAAAGATGGTTTTGGAGGCTGCGAAAAAGACAGTAGTCTGTTAGTGCAAGATTTGGCGAAAACGCCGGGTGGGGAAGTTTTCTCAGTCACGTTCCTTGATCTTAACACAAACCTTCTTGCCGTGTGTGGGCGCACGTTATCACCGTGGATAAGCACATTCTTGCGATTACTCAGAGCAGGCAGGAGGTTTCCTCAACAATGCATCCATGGGCGTTCAAGCTGCTGACAGTAGACATCTGCATTGATGATCTGGTTACGTAGCAAGAGCTCGAAATGTATTATTCCACGGTTATCCCACCAAAAACTCAACATCAATTTGCAGATCCTGTTTTGGCAGAGTTCTTTTAGGTACCAACTGCCGTTTGCATGTATTGTTATGGTAGAGGAGCTACTTGCCATTCTCTACCACCATTTTTTTTTTCAGAAATGGGTCACGTCTGTGACGGGTGAGCAGGGAACTGCAGATGTCAACTTGCTGCTCTGTTGAGGTATTAACGCATGTGGTACCCATTTTCCGAGTTTCGCCATGTACCCAAGGTCCTGCAGATGAGGATAAACGGTCGAGTGGGTGACATGGAGTTCGCTGGTCAATTATTCAACAGTTTGCATTGCATTTCTCTCCACCGCTGATCGCAGATCATTGTTGTTACCAGCTGCACAGGTCTCCCTTCTTGTGGCTTATCGGTTTGGCTGGTGTCCCAAGACCGAAACCTCTGGAATCACCTCTGACACTTCGAACATCCATTGTACCCTGACTATATACGGTATTGATGTTTCATGCCGCTGCACTGGCTGGATCTCCCTGGTAAAATTCATACAACATGACATGCCGTATGTGGTCCTCCAACACTGCCCTGATCAAACACAAGCCACAGCTCCAAAATGTGGAGTAGACCGTTCTCTGTCTGCACAGTGTTGCACAGTCGAGTGCCCTATTTAACGCAGCTATGACACGTGTCGTCTACTTCACTATTCGATCGTAGTCATTCGCTAGATGGCGTCATTGCGGAGGTAATCGTAAACACAACATTACTTATGGAATAAGTCGATATTAATTGAAGGCTGTGCAGTATTGTGGACAATCTACTGGCCAAAACGTCGGACTGTTCGATCATATCTGAACGGATTTGAAAGTTACACATGGAAGAGACTGAGAGAAGGTGACGTATAGTCTTTGACCGATACTTCGATTTCAGTCCCAAAAGTAGAACGCGTATATTAAGGGTAAATTCTTCGGTATCACGTCATCGTATGCCTATATTGGACATCCCTTTGCAGCACAGCAGACCATTTTATCAGTAACATAATAAAAACAACTTATTGACATTATACGCAAACACTTAGTAGAGAAAACTGAAGGCTACCTCCTACAATAAGTAAGCTCGTCATAACATCATCCAATACAATATCACCTCAAGTAAATAACGGTGTGGTGTCTCAACGAGATCTCGAGACTCATCTTGAAGAGAGGAATGTAATTCTAATTTTACAGGCAATAATTCTAATTTTACATGTAACATCATGATAACCACGGTGGGTGACATGGATCTTACTTAAGTTTCTGATGAAACAGATGTATTTATGCTTTTGATGAACCACTATGCACTTAACAAGTGAAAGTGTGCTTAGTGCTTGTATGTTGAAAGGTGCACAAACCCAAAGAACATCGATATATATCAAAGCGATACAGTTGAAAGGTTACTTGGCAAGGGAAAGATTAATGTTTTGAAGTTACTTAAATCCGGAAGTAAACTGAATAAAGTAAATAACAAAAATGCGTCTATCAACGATGTTATTCTTGAAGCAGCAGGATTCATAGGATGGTATTATGGTATATAGAAACTGTATTTACATGACGCAAGTTCGGTTTGAAGCTTGGAAGAAAAGATATCTGGGAAGAATATATCATCAACACCCAAACTTAGGATTCTTGCAGCAACAACTGAAGCATTTAGGGAAAATGTAAACCGATCACATTACCAGTCATGTGTTTGCAAAGACGCTTTAAGAAAGAATCCTCCTGATGTGAACCTAACAAAATGGTTGGATTAACGACGAATATTTGAGATTGCGTATAGCAACACCGTTACCAACAGGAACAGATGTAGGGCCATAGGATGTTTTACAGATGATCAGTTGTAATTGAGGCACTCAGAAATAGAATTTGTTTAGTTAACATCATTTCCATACGACTTATCAACTTTTGTGTCTGAGTGTTTCATTTGCGTTGGAGATAGGGTGTGTCTTAAACACTGTAAATGTGCAACTCCTAATCTTTCATGTACAGGTTTTGTTAATGTGAAGAATCCAAGTACGAAGACAACTTCAAATAGTCACACGGTAAATGACAATGATCTCTCATGATTTACGTCTGAGGATAATTTTTTTAAATTATATTAACGATTGTGAATGCAAAAGTAATACATAATAACTGCGAGGACGCCATCATATATACTGCACTGATTTTGTTCATCTCCAGGCATTTAAGTCTTTCATTTGATACCAAAGGTGGGTATATTTATTGTAAATTGATCAACGTCATAATAAGAGCTACGCATTATAGGACGGCCATATTGATGACGTCATATCTTGATACGCTTAAGGATGTGAAACATATAGACTATGTTACTCATTTAGTTCAACTCCAAGCATCTAGAGCTTTCATTGGATACCTAGCATGAGTATATTTATTGTAAATCGATCATCGTCACAATTAGAGGTATACATTATAGGACGACCATATTGATGACGTCATATCTCGAAACGCTCAAGGGTATGGAACGTATACCCATCAGAATGGGTTTCAGCGCACCTTTTTCCTAACGAAACCATCAGAATGTATATACCGAAATTTTGAGTTAAGGCACTTTGGCCCCGGACTAAGATCTTTCCATTGCTTGTTTTCATTATTATTAACTGGTTATTTTTTGAAGAAGCACATGGACGTATTATGTCCGTGGACCGTCACCACTAATCCAAGAAAGGAAAAACATATATTTTTTTTGGATAATAAAATATAACTATACAAAAATGTGTGCATATCCCACCAATCACACTGGACTTATTAGAAATAATGCACCGAATGTGAAGGGAAGGAAGGAGATGATTAGGAAAACAACTAAAAAAGACGAGGTAGTAAAAACCAGAATTTGCATCGCATTGATTGAAACATCTCCAGTAAACGTTATAGATTACTTGATTTCGGCAATTCAAGTAATTCAGAAAACAGTTAATTGGAAACAAAAAGAGCGACAAACAGAAAATTGTTACAACAGAAATCATCATTAGAAACTTTTATGCCCTATCGTCACCAAGTAATCTATAGATGTTTATGGAGAAGACGCTTCTTCTCCAATGTATGTACTTTTATAAGAAAATTCCGGGAAATGTGTCAAAACCAGATCACCAAGCTAATGTTCATTCCTATCCAAAGGCAGTTCCAACATAAAAATGGCCATCTGATCACGTTCATTGGTGATATCGTTTTGCATACATTGGTTATAACAAGATTGTACTTCTCCTGGAGTTCCTTCAAGGACATAATTGCAACAAGGAGCAAATTTTCTTTTTATATACAATTACTGAACGGATGAATAACAGGTAACCATGTCCAACTTTTGTAGCATAACTGGTTGTTACCTTTGAAGGACATTGAGCAATATGACAACTAAAATCCTTGACTCACCAGGACATGGAGTCACGAACCAAGATATGCTTGCAAACAAAATTAAGCCACTTAACCCAACAGAAAATTCCTATCCTGATGTCCTGATATCTTGATACATTTTTATATAGTTGGAATTTGAAATTTTGATACAAAGTGAAAAATATCAGGATGAACATTTGGCATAAATGTAGGTACGATTTAACATCAGTTATTTATTCAGTAATTTCACAACTAAGTATTAAAAATATAGAGCTTAGTAACTCACTTAACATTTTCGAGTTTATTCGAAAAGGTCCTTGTAAGAAAATTTACAGAAATCGCTTTAATTTAAATGTTGTTAATCATTCATCTAAACCCTTTGAAAAAAAAAGTGTTTTTACCATTGGTTAAGCAAATAGTATTCGACGAAAATTGTTCACAATATGTGTACAGGATCATCATACCACTTGAAGTAAACAACGACAAAATGTAATATCGGGATTTTGAATACCATTTTATAGAATTCTGTATAACAATATAGGAATGTTAAAGGAGAATCAGAAGCTATTTTGATGTTCTCATCAAAATATGACAATTATTGAAGATTGTAACACATTTCCTGAATTTACATTGAGGAAATAAAATATTTAGATGATATGCATTTACTGCTGAAGAATATGAAGTACGGTTAAGCTTGGAGCACTAAACAACAACACAAGTATTCGCTCACTTGGTATGCAAGCGTTCAATACGATTACTATAAGTTGAACCTTTCACAGAAACATAACAAAGTAAGTATGTATAATAGTAAATTGCAATCGTGAGAATATTTTAATGTTATATGATATTCCTGCAGAATTTAACGTTTTTCACGAAACTGGGGTCATAAGATAATGATCTAGCTGATTCTCTGAACACTGTATATTGCTATAAGTTTTGACTCTTACACGAAATAAAAATCATGACAATGAAAGTCCCTAAGCACAAGAGTACAGAAGAAGATATAAGTCATGTGAAAGACGTATTGATACAAAAGAATGGTCATGTTTTCTTTCAAAGATTTTTTCATGACAGGCTTTGATAACAATTTAATGTTAACGAACCAAGCGAGCTCTTCGAAGTTATTTGATCTCATTCAGAGGCCGGATTTAAGAGGAAAAATGTGGCGCCAATATCATCAAGCACTTTAGTTTTAAAGTTGTTGTATAGCTAATGTTCACTAGTAGGTGGTAACCCAAGTATGTTTTGCTCTTAAATGAAATTTGTATGTACTCTGGAGGAACACCTAAAAAATCAACCACAAAAATTTTGCTAAAAATGTAAATCTTTAATATAATTTACTCTCACAAAGGAACTACGTCAGCTGATCATTAGATATTTACACGAAATATTCTTCCCCAGTACGATTTACCCTGTAATTAGCAGAAATCATATCCATTGGCCCGAAGTTTTTTTTTTTTAATTTGGAATTGGAATTTTTAGATAATCTCGATTCATGACTATTTGCACATGGTAAGACAAACGTCTCAAGTCACTTACCATGTCGAAACCTGTGTGGAATCTGATCTAACCATTGGCTAATGATACCTGGTGGTGGTATGAGCGTCATGGCTGCCATCTTAAAATTCGCCATGAAAAGGTAATGGGATATATAGTTTTAGGCTAGATCGTTGCCAGAAATTCGAACATTTGTTACCTACGTTTTTGTTTATAAGAAAGTGGCTCTGAAATTGATCACTCGAAAATAGATATAATTGTAGAGTTAGTAAAAGTATATATAAAATAATTGAAGTATCGTAAGTATATAATAATATACTTACGATTGCGTCATACGTTGGAACAATAAATTGTCTAATAGAGCTATTGATGATAAAAAAACACTGTTTTGTGTGTCCACCATGTTAGGAGGGAGAGGGACTTGGTTACAAACTTTAACACATTTTTAGGAATATCATGGTTTCATGTGATTTCTTCGAAAAAATATCGATATCACCTTCAACATATTTTGTGGCATTATTAAGGTACTTAAGTCGAGAACTTGCGAGCTATCTTCTGTTTAAAAATAAGAAAACATGTAACCAAAATGTTCATGAGAATGTTGGTACATGAGAATGTTGGTACATGGGTACATATCCTTGGTACACATCCTTTATTTATAAGATAAAATACGTCATAGAATCTTCACTTATTTACCTTTAAGATGCCATGTTTTGTGCTTAAGGGAATATCGAGTCATTTTGTTGAAAGAAGATGATGATAACACGATATTCCTTGAAATGTGTTAAATCCATGTTAAGTTTGATTCTTAGTATACAGGCAGATATAATCAATTACCGCTCCCTCTTAAGCACGTGTTGTGACACGCCAAATTCAAAATTTCAGAATCTCTATCTTATAGATAATTAATTATAGGTGACAAATTTCTTCACATTTGAATTTCTGGAAAAAAGGCTAACCTAAAACATTATGCAATATGACCCTCTTCCTATTCGAAATTCTTGAGCTGAATCCAAGATGGTGACTTTCAAGGTGGCGGCTATGATGGCCATTCTTCTCCGACTCTGGAATAAGTGATTTTAAAGGTAGACAAATTACAAAGATTCAATTCTCATGTACAATAATAAATAATCTGATAATAGCACACCTAGGTTAACTTATAATTCCAAAATGTATAGAAATGATCGTGCTTCGAGCTGAATTTAATAATGTTTAATTTTCGGTTTAGTTTTCTAGACATAACAGCAGAATATTACATTTTCCCTTTTTCTTATTCTGTTTTTTTTTCTTTATCTACGAATAAAAGTGAAAACGTACCCCAACCTAATGATCCCAAAAGTGGATCACACAGACAAATAGGGTCGCCAGGAGCCTAGAGTACCCACGCAACGCATCTAACCTAACCTCTAGCTCCAAACATTTTCTACACCCCAGACGAGCGGCGCAGAAATGCCTTCCAGATTTAAGAATATCTGGGAAAGAGGATTCCAGATCCTTGTGATCGCTGTAAAAAAATAATTTAGATCGAGGGAGGAAATAACTGTAAGGCGACACCTCCAATCTTTTAATTAGATCGTCAGTTCATACTCTGAAGTACCAGCTGGTTCAGATTAGCGACAGATTAAGAAAGAAAAACGCAAATCTTTACTTGGGAAATAATCTCAAACGATGATACGCATAACGACTCATATGTGACTCATACGGTGTCTTCACTCACTTCGAAGTCTACAGGGTGGCAAAAGACCATGTCTTACCTTTACCTTAGTAGGGCCCACACCTGTAGTCTGGAATCGCAATTCCTGAAATAAAGACGAACGAACACAACGAATGACGGTCGCAACTCAATCCAAACGTAGTGTCATAACGCAAAACGCAAATAATATTTATTCACACAAATCACATGCTGGAGTCACTTCATATTTCACTGCAGAAATAACCAGAAATTCAATATATAGTTCCTTTCCCAAGTTATCACTTCTCAGCTGGCGAAAGAATCCTACCACTGGTCTACGGATTTATGAACCGATCTAATCTAATTAAAATAACATCACTTAAAACGATAGGTTTACCGAAACACAGAAATAATATAGTATCAATCGCTGTCAACTTCACGTAACGATTTGTAGCTAATTTCCAATGGATATCAAGACAAACATTAAATAACTCACTGCACATTATAAACATTACTAAACACTGTAAGAGGATGATCAACTAATGCCGTAGATCGTACCTGGTTAACTGAGAGGTTTCTACACTACGTTCACTGAACATAAACTCAAGATTGTTTCGAAGAAATATAAAAATTTCAGAATTTCATTTATTGCTCTTAATTTACATATTTCACGCTTTCGGCTATGATAATTTTATCAGAATCTGAACAGAATTACTGGTGAATTGTAAAACAAACAAATTTGAATCGCTGGTATACATGAATTAAGCAGAACTGAAAGTTATGCAGTCACACATAAATGTCCATAATTTCTATAATAATTAACAAATTTCATTGATTTTTTTACAAATTATTTCTGAAATATTGTTGTACAATTTAGAAAAGTTTTAGTACAGTATTACTTACACGAAAGAAGTTCTAGTCCAAAGTGCATGGTAATTAAAGAATCACTTTAACCTTAATAATTTTGTGACGTCATTACAAATGATTACTACGTTATACAAAAGACGTTCTGAATAAATTTTTAAAATACAAAATATTGTTATAAAATATGACTTTTCATTGGAGAATAGTGGCTGGAGTTGAAACCAAAATTATCGAACCATGTCGAATAAATTAAAATTTACTATTAACCTGAAAACGGTACGCAAAGAAGCAGACGGTATCGAGCAGACATGTTCCTAATTTGATCAAGTAAGGAAAATATGTGGTAGCTGTCAAACATGGCTAACCGGGAATTTCGAA
Organism: Lepisma saccharinum; assembly: GCA_022664845.1. Classification (NCBI taxonomy): domain Eukaryota; kingdom Metazoa; phylum Arthropoda; class Insecta; order Zygentoma; family Lepismatidae; genus Lepisma; species Lepisma saccharinum. Next base: position 18,085 of record JAGDQP010016119.1, on the reverse strand, counting down.
TAGATTTGGAAAACTGGAGACGAGAAATTGGCATATGATTATTGAAATCCAACGAACCGATATTTATAATGCAAGAATTCGGTCAATAGCGGCCCCATACTAAAATTTAGAACATATTGAACATTTTGACAAATAATCCCGAAACAACTAATAAATTTGATACGGTGAAAATTCCGAAATGATGATGTTGAAAAGTCCTGTTAACACTAGTATCGGTTTAATTCTTCTTAATATGAATAATATATTGCATCGGGATAGACCAAATCAGACGAAAATCGAAAATGATGTTAAATTTAGTATTTATATCTACCTTTCGTAGACAGGGCTTAGGAAGTACAGGTGATGGAAAGCCCATGCATCTAGTCGCTTCGTTTAAAAAATTGGAACTGAACTAACATGGCGTGGGAGAGCAGTTCTCCCAGCAAACGGAGAAGAAGGCTGATTCACACCAATCAGCAAAAAACAAGTCACGAAGCATTGACTAGGGCCAATCAAAAACAAGCGTTAGATCCAAGTCATTGCTGCATGACTAACGAAAACCTGGATGGATAACGATAAAAATCCAAAGAAAAATCCAAGCGGAACACGCTCAAAGAGTCTAAAACCAACCAAAGAGAATGAGCTAAGGAGAACACACAGAAAGAAAACAAAACGGAGACTAAGAAAATAAAAGGGGAGAAAATAAAATATAAAAATGGAACAGCAACTAGGCTGTTACAAAAGTTCAATAAAGAAACTAGTTGCAAAGTAATAAAGCCACTGCTTATTTGGATATCTTTACAAGCTAGTAATCGTGCATACAATCAATTATTTCTTAATAACAAAATATATTGATTGCAAGAGCTTATGTTCATATTCTGACAATGTTTAAGTTCATATTATGAAATGGCTATTCTACTCGTACGTCATTTAAAAATTTAAGAGACGATGTTAAAAAATAGATGCAACTGAGGTTAAACCAGAAACTGGATGAATCTACCTACGTTCATTTTTGGTTGGACGTTTACGCAGAGGAGAAAAAGAAGTAGAATAAATTCTCATGACTACTGTTGGTAATGTTAAAGTCAGAATAACGATTAACAATTTCGGAGCTATGTTTACAAAGGAGATATATGTAAACAAAAAGCACTACAAAGGGCTATAAAAATTATAAAAATGATATTTTAGTAGCTAATTATGGTTGAGCACTTATAAAATGTTATATATTTGGCGTAGATGATACGGTAATATCATGTAGTGAGGTGAAAAATGTTAAGAGTTTTCAATTTTAAGTTTGCATTGAAACGAAATCGGTGAAAATCAACTATTCAACCGATCTGAAACATACTAAGAGGTAAAGACTAGACAAACACATTCCATTTGTGACTCATTATCAAAAGGAGATTTTTAAAACGCTAAATTAAAAAAGTGTTATTGTACCTGAAATGTCTTTTTTCTTGACTTCAGAAATGTAAGTATATTTCACTGTACTGGTTTCTATAAAACTTGAGCCGAACGGAATAATTTTGAAATATTTTTCTCAGGATTTTCTAATTTTATCTTAAAAGTTATCAGGTTCCATAGCCAGACTACCAGGACTGATTGCAACCTATATAGTACCAACTTACGCTACTGAAATATCTCCATAGAGAATACCACACCTTTAATTCTTTAGTGTACAATGCTTGATGACTGTAGTGGAGTTTCAGTAAAGCTAACTTAAATAAAGATTATGTAATATTTCGAATTCGGCGAATTCGACTCCTAAGTAACTAAAATATTGCAATTCACATACAATAACAGAATATTTTTAATAAGTCTGCAACAGTGGTTCAGAATGTGCTAAGTCTACATATCTTGATTTTTCAGGGCAGGCACAAAACCTAATAAAAGCGAATAATTGCTTAAATAGAAGCATTGGTTCTTTGTCTCGTTTTATTCGCAAGAGGAATAGAATTAAGAAAGTATGCTGCATGTAGACCAATGCAGTCCGCATCAGGCAATATTAAAAACTTAAAAGTCATATCCGATCGCGAATGGATTTAACTAGATTTGTTTGAGGGTTAGTAATTTTCTTTCCAGTAAACTTCGTTTTAATCTTCTGGAATACTTAGAAGAAAGATAAAACTACTGAACATTCCCAACAAGTCCGAATGCCGATTTGAAATTCAGTTTCTCCTCCAGGAATTACATAAATTCTTTTATAGGTTTCAGAATATTGTATTAAAATTACTATTTTACTTTTGAGTTTTACCTTTTTAATGTTGCCCTAGCCCTCTTCTTCCTTAGTCAATTTGGTTGGCTGGCAAACATGTTTGGATACTGTTGCAATAAAGTTTAATTTGCCGACAGACCTATAGTGCGTTCGGAATCACTACATTCTCCTTCAAAAGCACCTTTTCCTTCGTCGTCGCCATATTGAAGGTCGTTCGGAACCTAAAGGAGGAGTCGCAAAGGACCTTTTATAGCACCTTTCATGAAGGTACCATTGAAGGTGCCTTTCCGGAAGTTCGGCCGTTTGTTTACCCAGAAGACCCAGCAAGCCAGAAGGTATGTTACCGCCTGTTTCACCAAATTAACCCTAGATAAAATGTTACCATCCGAAGTACATTTAACATAGTAAATATTGGGCAGTACTTTAATGAAAGAAAATAAATTGTATACATATTTTTTTTTGTCTAGCGGCAAAATTATAAAATAAATCCAACTAGTTTTTCTTTTTTATAACATTTGCATTTCACCGTACTAGATTAAATTCGATTTAATTTTAGTGCAGCTTATAGATTTCACACCTCTAAATCAGAAGTGATGAAACATTTATATCCAGAGATTCAGCCAGTATTTTTAGTTTGGGGAAGTAAAGCAAAAATTGGAGAGAATGAAGTTGAATTTTTCCAAATTTTATAGAGAGTTTTAATCTACATTATGCCACACACTTCCAGTAAAAATTAAGTTAGGGCCGTGTACTTGACAATTCGGGGATCACATCACCATTTGGGGGATCTGACAAATTCCATGTTTCTATAATTCAATGTAGCATATCTATTCTATTATCACTTCACGTTCTCCTGGTAATAACTAAGAACCTTGATTATAGCATTTGCATCATTGCATTGCAGATTTTTACATTATTACCTTAAAGTGAGTTTGAAGGAAATAGGTTATTCACCCTCGGATACGTCCTCAAGTCCCTACGCATAATAAGCGCCTGATATGTAAGTGCATAGAAAACGAAAAGTTAGAATGCAGTTATCTACATGCCGCAAACTTTTGACTATTTTACTATACAACGTATTTGAAGGTTAGGACAAACATTAGTACAATGTAGAGTACAGTAGGTATACAATGTTTCGAAAAGATAAAATGAATTGTATGGGCGGTAACAACACTATGCCTTACGTCCTTCCCAATACTGGGGAACCACTTATATTTGTCACATCTAAACACAATGTTTCGAGTCATTGAAGGGTGAAATATAATTGAAAGGGCGAGAGAAGAAAACAGAAACTATTTAGCATCTTGCGCATTGGGGACAAGCCCAATCAGTGTCTTTTAAACGGCATGTACATCAGGTCTACAGGAACATATCTAACCGGACTTTAACCAACCCTCTTCGCTCTCTCGAGATACTGTCAGTGTTTTCTTGTGGACGTTCATTCATAACACAAAGCAGTATTCGATTTGCCGAAGGGATGTCGGGGATCTTCGCTGGTGCGTGAGTATTTTATCACCGGTTGTTGATCCGAATATCATTCCAACCAGGGATAAAATCTTTGTATTTCTACCCATTCAAGTAATATTTTGAAACTTACCAGCAACGACTAGCTTTAGGATCACCCCTTCGTAATTTATAGCAAATCGAACCCTGACACGGAATGTCGCCATAAGTATTCCTCCACATGCTACCATGTTTATTGGGTGTTGATCAACTCGAGTGCGTATTTAACGAAATAATGACATAGCTTTTCGTCATACCTTATGGATTGCTGGTTGTCACTAGATATTTATAAAATTGTCTGCGACAATTAGTGGTAAAGTAATAAGTGATGTAAAGCGTACATATTCTTCAATACCTAGCGGAAGACGCGGGCCATAAAGTAAAGTTTATTAAAGGAAGCTCTTATTTTTATGTGGTATTAATGCTAGCGTGATATCTGAAGCTTTGCAAGATAAATGCAAAATAGAGATGTACATTTGTAAACAGTTTATAACACAACGCACCATTCTTATTTGATTTTCTTTCTCGGTAATTCAAAAATATTGAAAGGTCATTTGGGTCTTTGTACATAATACACACGAAATATATAGCCACTTTAGCATTACACAGGGATGCATTGCTTTTTACATGTGAAGGAATGTTGCAGCTAGTAATTCCGCCAGAATCCTGATAGGGAGACGCCACCACTCCAACTTTACAAAAGCATTAGATATTTTACGTTAAATAGAGCAAATCGTGAAAACCTAAATACACACTCACCAATTTGAGTTTCACATTCGTTTAAAAAGTTCTGGTGGATATAGCACGCAACATTCTAACCAAATGTATTTTTGGAATCATACTAATTTATTGTTGTGCGTCCTGTAATTCTTACTAACGGGAATAAATGTGATATTTTTCGATTTTTTCTATATGTTTACAGTACCAATCGACGTATGGACATAATAACGGAAGTTAAGATATCTTCTCACATTTATCAACATATGTCACGCCTGTTGCAGGACGTACGAAACCATTTCCTTCTGGAGCAAGAAACAAAGGTACCTTCAATATTTCCTACCCGAAGGGGTAGGAGTTAGGAGATAGGAATTTATTCCGAACGCCCCCTTAGTCATACCTCCTACATCGACATTTAATCGAATGCGTTTTGAAGATCTACGAATACTAAATTTGTCAATTTTCTACATTCGTAGAAACTAGAGACGGTCCATTCTGAGTTAGGACTTTCCACAGGTTTTACTAAGTTACATGGGGATAATGACGGGATGGTAGATACAAACCAGTCCCTAGACGACTGCCTTCTAATTATCCTCACCATATTCTAGCTTGAATCTGAGATACCTAAAACCATAAATAAATTCAAATTCGTAGAAACTAGAGAAAATTTTATTTTGAATAAGAAAATAAAAATGCTCAAGTCTTACCTTTCATTCTGAATCCTTTTCATATGCTCCAGTGCAGAAAGTAATTTACACACAATCTGAAGATCAGGTACAGTGAAACAATTCTTGATGTCAACATTTATTGAAAAAATATCATTCAGTGCTTCTGGTTCACATCAACTTCGACTCCCTGTGGGTGAGAAAAAACTATCACAGCATTTTGAAGAGAAAAGTTATTTTGCAAATGTATTTCCGTATGACAACGTTTCAAGGGGAAGGTTGAAGGGAAAGGAAGGAATACAAACAAACAATATTTGATAGTATTAAGAAAGATGAAAGTAAACACCAAGACATGAAAGATGAAGGAAAACGATAACAGATGGAGACCGATAAACACCGCATGACGTTAATGACTATCCGGTCGGGGAAAATAAAAGGTAAAACTTGCCGTGAAAAGTTAATTAATTTACCGGTTTTTAACTCCACGCTAGAGGTTCAACTTTGCACTCACACCGATTTAAGGAGAATCTAACCTCTCGCCAGTGATCATTACTTCACACAGCTTCACGGGGAACCTAAATTCTCGCCAGTGTCTATTACATTCACACAGGTTTAAGAAGAACCTAATCTCTCGCCAGTGAATTACACTCATGCAAGTTTACGAAGAACCTATTCTCTCGAAAGTGACCATTATACTCACAGGTTTACGGAGAACTCAATCTCTCGCCAGTGACCATTACATTCACACAGGTTTACGGAAAATTTAATCTCTCGCCAGTGACCATTACATTTACAAATGTTTACGGAGATCTTAATCTCTCGCCAGTGAGCATTACATTCACACAGGTTTACGGAGAACTCAATCTCTCACCAGTGACCATAACATTCACTAATGCTTACGGACAACCTAATATCTCGCCAGTGACTATTACACTCGTACAGATTTACGGAGAACTTAATCTCTCGCCAGTGACCATTACGTTCACACAGGTTTACGGAGAATCTAATCTCCCGCCAGTGACTATTACACTCGTACAGATTTACGGAGAACTTAATCTCTCGCCAGTGACTATTACAACCACACAGGTTTACGGAGAACTTAATGTCTCGCCAGTGACCATTACAACACACAGGTTTACGGAAAATTTAGTCTCTCGCCAGTGACTATTACACACGTACATATTTCTGTTATCCTAGCCTTTTGAGAGATGCATTTTAAAACTCTGTAGGCCAGTGGTAGGATTCTTTCACCAGCTGTGATATGAAAACTTCGGAAAAGAACTATATACTAAATTCTGCAGATACAGCGTTATGACATATGAAGTGACTCCATTATGTGAGATGTGTGAAGAGATTATTTGCATTTGCCTTAGATGATAATGACACGACGTTTAGGTTAGGTTGTGACCGCCGTTCGTTGTGTTCGTCGTTTTTATTTCAGGAATTACGATTCCAGACTACAGGTGTGGGCCATATTAAGGTAAAGGTAAGATATCCTCTTTTGCCACCCTGCAGTAGTTACTTCGAAGTGATTACGACGCAGATTGAGTCACACATGAATTGTTATGCGAATAACATGTGAAATGATTCCCAATTACATCGTTTTCTTTCTTTAACTATTACTAATCTGAACCACCTGGTACTTCAGAGTATGAACCGATGATCTAATTAAAAAGATTGGAGGTGTCGCCCTATCGGTATTTCCTCCCTCGGACAGCTTTACTGTCTTTTAACAGCAATAACAAGAATTTGGAATCTTCTTTCCCAGATAATCTTAAATCTGGAAGACATTTCTGCATAGCTCGTCTGGGGGTGTAGAAAATGTTTGGAGCTAGAGTTTAGTCAGATGTGTTGCGTGGATACTCTGGGCTATTGGCGACCGTATTTATGTTCCTGGCTTGTGGTGTTTACATCCTAAACCTCTGCCCACCAGAAATCCTAAGAAAAATAAGTGATGTCAAATTCTTGTACAAATTACGCCATTGAAATTAAGATTAGAATATATCTTACGTAACTTCATTTTCGCATTTCTATCCTACTAGATCTACTCGAAGCAATAACCTATTATATATTCTTCTGCCCAGACATTATATTATCCAGCGCTCGCTCTTACATAGGTTGCCCAAATTCTACAATGATTTTCCGATGAACATTGATCTGTTTAGCACGGAAACTTCATTTAATTCAGCTGTGAGATGCTTCCTACATTCCCGCTAATTCGAATTTATTTATAACTCCCTAAAAACAAATATAAATGTAATTTCTACCGTAGTTTCTTGATATAAATGAAAAACGTGTTAAAATGATTTCTATTTGTCCCACCATAGACATTGGCCTTCCAATATGCAAACAACACGAATTGGTTTGAGTTTCCAGAAATTAATATAAAATTAAGGAAGTACATATTAATAGTTATATTGTATAGCTTCAATATACCTTGATATGTAATACTGTATAAAAAAACAACTTTGATGTCCAATCCCTTTCGAGCAAACATCACAGTGAAAGTAGGAATTGTTCCTATTTCGACAGTCACGTTTGGATACATTTTTCACAATTTCGATTACGTTTTAGGCTTTTCACACAGAGGACTAAAATTATCAAGCGGTTTCTAAAGAAGAAATGTTTTTGTCTCAATGTTCTATGATAAACCAGTTCGTAGATATTACGTTTTCCGTAAACCTTTGCTAACACAAATATTAGCATGTGCCACAAAAAATAATAACTGCCTTTAATTAATCAGTCGCGATAAATATAAATTAATACCAGTTTTGTACTATGCTTATATCAGAGATATAAATGTTAAAAAATAATTGCTTTTGAAAGAGGTCGAGCAACGAAACTGGACAATTTCTGATGAACTGACCCAGTAATAAGTGTTCATGAAAATGGCGCATAATTCAATTTTTGAAAATTTATTTCTCAAAAATGGGGCAAAGTATTCTGATTAAAATTTGGGATTGAATCCAAACAGGTTAGGAATATTTATGGTAAAATTTTTAAATATACTTTTAGATTTATCTGCTTTTGAGATAAATGACATTAAATTTTATAAATTTTACACACACGACTGTTTATAACATTATTTTCCGAAAAGGAAAACACATAATCTCACATCTAATAACATAGATAAAATGAAATTATAGTAAAGGCAATTTAAAAAAAAATACCAAGGAGATACTCCAAAATTTAGGTTCTCTTTCTAGTGATAAGAAATTTTACAAAATACAATAAGTTGCGAATTTTCAAGGCTATATTTTGGAACGTTTTGTTGTCAGAATTTTACAAAATTATACTCAAATTAAAGCTTTTATTTGAACGAAAACAACTGAGTTTGTTTCATTCCAATATCTCTTACGGAACTCAAGTTATTTAAAAAGGAAAGTGGACGTTCCAAGTGAAAATTTTCATGACTGCCTCTTATTTCCCCTCCATCTCACCCCCCTTGTGCTAGCAAAAATCGAAACCTGTTTTCGTTACTTTGAAGTAGACATGAATAACATCTATTAATTTCAGATTTTTTGAAAATTATGTGGCAATTTATTATTTATGAATCTGGTGAAAATTGTTGTAAAGACTGTATTGAGATCGTTTCTTTTAGAATATTATTTATGTCAATTAAGTCTGCAATTCCAGGAAGAATTTTGAAACTAAGTACACTTACAACATTGGCACAATTCTTTAAAAATATCCTCAAACGTTTATTGTCTATCTATCGTCCATCAAAAATGAAAATGTATTGGGGCGTTATTGAAACGATTTCAAGTCAGTAAATGGTCTTTTGAGGTCCAATTTGTAATTGTATCTCACCAAATTCCACCAAAAAGAACAACCACCACCTAATTCGTAATTCAGTATTTTTTCTCCACCAAAAATCCGTGCACTAATTATAATTTTACTCGCACCATCTATTAGATCCCATTAGATGCTAAATGCATAATGTAATAACTACATTATTATTAAGAATATAAAACATGCCAATATATGTTATATTTTGTATGAGGAATAAATCTGCTTCTATATATTCCGTTTAACTCTTGACTTATTGAAGTTAATAGTAATTTATAGATTGTACAACAGAATTCTAAACTAAATAATTTCTTAAGATAATGTGGAATCTGTTACCAATTTTCCTTGATCTGACTATTCGCATTCAATTAAATAATTCTTTATTATTGTGTTTCTAATTTCATATTGTGTTTAAATTATCTTTTAGTTATTAACCAGTGCGCTTAGCTAACTGATAGCCTAGAAACATATTGATTCACTTAATTTACGACGATCAGATTGTTGCATTGTTCACTTTTTGATATTTTCTAATTTTTAGGTGGATCTAAGAACAACACATACGATCAGCACAGCATATTCTATTTTTATCATTACAAACACACATCCAAAATTATATTAGATATCCTTAATATTTGCTAATAATCACACATTATAATCGGAGGAAAGAGAATTCCAAAAATGGAATCAGTAAGGCCACAGCTCTCATTGGTCATACCTCTCTTTAAACTACCTTACCCTAATATTTGAATTTAAAGGGGATGGCTTCATATATTTTACGGTGTTAATTCTAGATTATACGTTGTAAGAATTTTCTTTAAATCGTCCGATTGAGAAAACATCAACTACCATAACTCCTTTTCCGAGAGAGCTCGTGTCATCGGTCATTCTTAAATGTTGAAACACTAGGCTTAAAAGCAATGTTTGTTCGAAATTGGATTGTATTCGTTCTTAGGATTAGCAAAATAACATCACATACATACTATATTGTGATATTTTACTTTTCAGCCCACAGATATCAAGAACTAAGGTGTGTTGAAGATAAAGTTTGAAGCAAGAAGTGTTGGGGCGTGTACTTCAATCGTGAGGAATCGAGGAACAACTAATCATGCAGTAAACGGAATCGATGTTACAACAGAAGACAGAATTGACAAGATTAGAGGTATGAGAAGAATGTTTATCTTATCACATAAATTCTAGTCTCTCCTACAATCGTCATCAATATAGATCCATATTGAGTTGCATAACGAACTCCGAGGCTCAAAACTCCTTCATAATTTTTAATACCACTTGCATCTCCTTGCTTCGGACCTTCCCGATTTTATTCTATATTTGAGGGTTGATATATCCTACGCTTTTACTTTTCTTAGAGTAAAATCTGTGTTATCAACAGATAACCAAATAGACAGTCTGCATACGTACATGCAGTCCACTAAAGTCAATTCACTCTTAACACATGCTTAAATGACGATACTCACACTAAAAACTGAGAAAGAATAGGTTAGTAAAGGCAATTCTAAATGTAATCATAGCTACATTCTGCCTTGATATATGAAAAAATGTACCCTTTACGATTCCAGTCCAGATCTTTCTACATTTGCGCAAAATTTTACTGATATGATATTAATGTTTGTTAAAGGCCTATGATTAACCTTGCAAACTGTAGACAGAATAAATTTATTATTAGTAGTAGTAATAGTAATAGTAGTATTAGTAGTAGTAGAAGAAGAAATATTAGTCCTAGTAGTATTGGACTACTGGGATTTCTTAATTTCAATTTAATTTTTAAGTCTTTAGACAACTTTATCTTAGCCCGATTTGATTACTTGAGTTCAAAAGTGTAATTTCAATGGAGCTTTTGCGATAAAAGTCAAAGCACAAAGTTTAAGTCTTCAGTATCTTCAACATACTTCTGTCTTAGGTTACAAGAGCAAAAGTGTTAATTTTCATACAAAGGATCCATTTCTTCGTAAGGATGGTTAACAATACCGTTATTGCTTAAGTTCATTCGGACAACGAGAGGATGAAAAGTTGGTACGTCTGGTAGGAAAAGTGGGTACGCAAACTCATATAGTCTTTGTAAAGTTTGCAGGTGTGATGTTAGGACGAGAAATAATATGAAGCAGTGGCAGGAGATTTAGAAGGTCTTCTTGTTCACACATCAGATTTTTCATGCTTAGGATAGCAAATTAGTTTACTAAATATCTGCACATCTACTGGAGCATGGATGACATCGTACGTACTGCAAAGCACCTGTGTGTCAGCAACTAAATAAGATAGTTGTTTGTCTCCGATGATTCAGGACTTCCAGAAGGATTAATTTGTGTTCTTTCCGATGTCCTTTATAGTCATAGCCATGAGTAAGCAGTGAAAAGTTTAGAGTTTTAGTGTCATTGATCAAGGAATCAGTGCTGTGTTGAATCGGAATGAAGCTGGTAACCTTGCAGATTGCTGTTACCTCCAACGTTGAGCTTTGCAAATATCGGAGTCTGCGCCTTGTTTTGAAAATGGTACTCTGAGAGAACCCGTCAACGTAATATGAAATGTCAAAGCCAGTGACATATTCGACACTGACCATATTTGCCCAGGATTTGCAACTGTTGAAGAAATATTACACAGTGGCTCATATGGCAAGTCGTTCACAATATGGAGAGGAATACTAACTACCAAAAATTATATCAATCTGCCCTGCAGAAGACCGCTGGAAATTTGTAGTTAATCAGGATGGAGCACGGAATTATCTATCAGAATTATATAAAAGAGGGCTATCATTCGCGTGATTCCAGATGCTGTTCTGACTAAGTGCGTTAATGTGCAGATAGTTTTCCTTGCAAGTTTGCGTTTGTTGCAGACTCTTGTTACCATCCCCTTTTATAGTGTTTAAAGGATGCATTTTACTTGTGTATGTGTGTGTGTAGTCTACTTGGTGTTATCTCAAGACTGCTATTATGCTATCCAACAAGCTAACATGGTTTCCTTAAGCTTATCATAAAATTCCCACTTGCATTGCAATTTGATCTTTATTTATAAGAAAGACTGACGTTTCCATAGAAAATATCGGTTCTTTTTGCGATATATCCCACGTGTTAAGTTGTGCAGCTCCCACCCCGGGCAGAAAGATAGGATGTAGAACTACTCGAAACTTGCGAACTTCATATCCAAAAACCTAATAGACTTTTTTCAGTTATCGCACTTGATCCTTTTCGCAACTACTGACTTAGTTAACAAAGGACGCATATTTATATAGAGCAAGCAGATTTGGACCAAGCAGTAGAATTATGTTTTATAAATATGAAACGAGATTAATATGTGGAGTTCAGCAAGTTTACAATAGTTCTCAAATACTGGTAAACAACTAAGCATTTCTCTGTCATATTGAAAAGAAAAATGTATGCTAAATGATCCGTGCCCTATAATCTTAAATTCCAACAATATATCATATCAACGGATGAAACTTTTTATGTAGTAATCGAACACATATTAAATTGTACCATATATAGTTATTGTTTATGTGTGGTGATAGTGAATGCTTGTCTGGAGATAGGTTCCGTTCCAAAGGTCTCGATACAGATTTTGATTCGTTTCATCTTATGGCGATGTGATTGACTTTCTAAGACGACGACTTTAATTTGAACTGAATGTGATCCATACCTGGGATAGATGTAATAACTACTAGGTAATAAGCACAATTACTTATGTAAAAGGAACACTGTGTAACGGAGGTACTCAACCTTTAAAACTCCGAAGGGTCACTATGATAGTTTGAGATAATTTGGCAACAAGTCACGGGCTACAAGATAGGAATGTTTTAATATGCTGCATTCAGAACTAACATATTACACAAGAAAGAGTATAAAATATACCACTTATCGTTAAACTTCGGAACCTGTATTCACCATATTAAATATATTGTCTAACAAGTAAGAATGCTTAGGCCATACAATGAATGAAATTCGAAAAACTATAAAAAGGCCATGTTTAATTGTCATTATTCACGTATAGCACGTTGAGAAATATTTAGGCGAATAAACCCAGCTTATATCTCGTAGATATACGAGGAGGTATCGTAAAGGTTTAATTATCACCCGGAAGTTATTGAGCTACGTGTATGAAATTTTGCCAGTGTATTTAGTTGTCCTTATGTACATTACAAAACTCTTTGTGTCCTTTCTTGACCTTCCGCAGGTCGTCATTGTAGAAGTTTGTAGATTGCGTTGAAAACCACTGTCCCACTAGTTGAATGACGTCATTTTGGTGGTTAAATCGCCGAACCCGCAATGCATTTCTTTATCTCTGAGAACAACGAAAAGCTACTTATGACGAGATCGGGAGAAAAGAGAAAATACTGCAAGATTTCAATGCCATAGTATCTTGATTTCTCAACCGCAACTTCACTAAGCTGGTGCATTGTCCGTATGGAAACGACACCTTTGGTGAACACAATATGCTGTCACCCCAGACATGAGTAGTTGGTCGTGAATAATTTTCCACACACTGCTGTGACTAAGATCAGTCTCACTCATGATTATTTGGATGGTTGCTCGTCGGTCTAAGAGGATACAGTCCTCCGCCTTCTTCACTGTGGCAGAATTGTCCGTGAGTGATGGTCTTCCACTTCTTGGATCGTCTGTGAGGGACATTCCTTTTGTCCCTCACAACAGTGTCATATGACGGGTTATCATTTCCATAAACAGCCATCATTTCATCATGAACTTGCCGGGTACGGTTCAACTTCAAATCCAGAAACTCTATCTCGCTGCGAGTTTCAATTTTCTCCATCGTGCAGACTACTGACATCTAATACAACGTGTAAAGAAACGAAAGGACACAAGGAGTTAACTTTTCCTCCGTCATGTACATAAGAACCACTAAATAAACTGCCAAAATTCATACAGATAGCTCAATAACTTCCTGGTGATAATTAAAACATTACGATACCTCCTCGTATGAGCCATCTTGCAATATTCCAGAAGTCCCGCAGTTGACACAAACCTAGATTCTACGATAAATTGCACATTGCACCATCTGTCAGCAAAAGTTACAATCTAAGCTTTCTGCTTTCCTAAATATCGAGATAGTACTTTTCGGGTGTCTCAATAATTAAACAATCAAATTGCTTAACAGTGATAGGAATCGAAAATAATATTACAACGACTAGACAATACAAATTAACATCTATTTCTTCAATTGCTTTTGTTTTATAAAGACATCACGAAACTTAATCAATACGTCACTTCCAATGATGTTTATCAAAACATTACGCCAGCAGTGTTTAATGAGCAAGATGTTTGACAACGCTGTTTCAAAGCTAGTGAATTTTAAGCTCACTTACGAAGATGATTCCAGCGACAGTGGCTCCATGATTCGTTGGATTGGTGAACCAATGGTTGAAACTTTTCGTTCCTGTGGTTTCTAGTCAGGACTTTAGTAGAGTAGAATAACGTTTCATCCAATGAGCTTCGAATTTGTGATCCAATGCAGAATTATCATTAGCAATATAGAAAGTTACCACTCTGTCTCTGGGTTCTCTGTGGTGTGAATCTACTTTCTTCTTAGATACTCTTTTACGAATAATGTAGCAGAGAACAGAATCCGTAATAAAGGTCTACAGCACACTTAAATATAAAAAGAATAAAAGTAATTGCGGTTGATCGTTTGATATTTTTGAAAAAAAAAATCTGTGTTTGATTATTTTATTCGTTATAATTTATTTTTATTATTAGCTTATATATTGAGAAAGTTTAGTTGAAGACAAACACATTTTTTTCCTTGTACTGTGAGTTGTTTTTTCAATTATACAGAAAGGAAATATTGAGGAAAATACTTACGTTCAAGATGGCTACAGATGACTTCAACGCTCTGATCTGATTGATCGATACTCAGACAGTTCCATTGGTTTTCATTAAGCTTTGGAGAACATTTTGAAGAATCACAGGTCACAAGTAAGTAACAAAACTTTTAGTTCCGAATTATTTCTTTCTCATTGACGACTTTTCCTTTTGCTGTTTGAAAGCTAAGGCCATTTGCAGTATTATCATTTCTTATGTAAAGATGTGTGAGATATTTATGGACAGATCTAAAAAGTAAATTTTATTTATTTCTTGGTTCAAATGTTCTATTGTATTAATTTAAATATTAAACAAAATATCAATGTTACTAGGTAATACCACAAACACCAAACACTCAGTGAGTAACACAACGTTATACAATAACGTTTTAGTCTTCAGGATCTGTTCACACTAAATAATATGTAAAACGTATGATGGTGTAATGAACTTGAGACAAGAGTATATGAGAACGTGTCTCAAATGTCTGGAGTCACTAATTAGCAGAATATTAAATTAGAAAGACTACCTAATAACATCTGTTGAATGAATGAACGAAGAAGGGGCAATCATAATTACAGCATCAAAAAGTAGGAAATTTGGATGTTTGGGAAGAAAAATACATTTTTTTTTTATTTTCTGCATTTTTAGGGAATGCCTCAGTTTAATCAGCAAGTAAGGTAAAGTGATTTAAATTCTTGTTTGGCTTGAAAGTTATATAAAAATTGCAGTTCGTGAAACATTCTAGTATTCTAGAATTTTAAAAAAAAGAACAACAAATAGCTTAGAAAAGAAAATTTAGTCACTTTACCTGCTGTAGGAAACTACACCTTATACTTTATATATTGCCCAAATATCCACAAAATACTTAGTATAATAAGTGCGTGTTAAATCATTTATCACATCCAATCAAACTTTGTATCTTTTGAGGCTCCCTTTTTGTGTTTGCCTGGCATTTGACGTAATTTGTTTTAAACTGTTTTAGCATGTTTATAGTCTTATAAAAAATAAATTTTCGTTCTAACACCATTCCAAGCAGAGTATCTAACACTATCTTAAGAGTCTTCATTACCTTTCGCTCAACTCAGGAAACGAATCCAAAACTTTTTAGAGACGCGCGGGGGGAAGTTTCGAGGGCGTGGCTTAGCAATTTTACAGAGTGAGTGTTGCCGGTGCACATATTGTTTTCAATTGACGTTAAAATTATTTTTCTCTTATTTAATTGTTTTTATCCCAAGACATTTATACCTGCGTGTTTTAAAGCATCAACGTGTGCAACTAAATTATGAATACAAGGAGACAAACATGTTTATTTTCATAGAATACTTCAGAAGTTCAGTCATTGAAGGAATAATTTCTTTACTTTGTACTGTCAACCCTGAGGAAATAGATCCATTCAATTTTCTGTCTAACTACGGAAACATGAACCAGAGTGGTGTCATTTTTTTTTTTTTTTCGTTTTTGGCCCTCAGGCTCTATGGTTATATTTTTCGTCTTTCTATTGACAGCTGTTTCTGAATGTGTCGCGGTCATTATTTTGAATGGAAGGAAACCTTTTTTTTCCTCCCTCGGATGTTCATCTAAATGGTTGAACCTATATGCCTTTTTCTTCCAATTTCTGAAATTTCCTCTTTCGTAAAGATTGGATTTTGTGTTCTTCAAGACTGTTCTTTAAAGACAAAATATACTATGATCTAATTTTCTTATGATTTCTACTAAATTTTAACTTTAGTAGAATAAGCCGTAGCTGGGGCAGCTTCAGTTTGATCCTCACAGAAATTTGAAAATAAATAAATAATAATAATAGAGTAACAAATGCATGTCATGAGGAAATGATAAAGCAAATGAAGAAAATATGTTATTGAAAAGATTTTAGAAAAAAATGTATACAAAAGGACTATAGGTTGGAAAGCGAATACAAAGTTAAAAGTGGAACATTACCTAAGAATACTGTATTCAGAAAATAACTTATTTCATTGTTGTACAGTTAGCAACTACTCGAAAAATTACCTGTAAAAAAGAAATGTGAAGCTATCCCCCTGTGCGATGTGCACGCGCCGTAACCGGCGCATGGGGAGCGCGCATAATTCGAATCTCATCAATTTTACAAGAAATATAAATGAAGTGACTAATTAAGCTTATTAGTTGAACAGTTATGAATTCACATACAAGGATCACTGTGTAAGAACTAATACTCTTATTTTACACATTTTAACATTTTTTTTTCTGAGATTCTCGAGGTTTTGTGTAATTAGCAAATATAGAGTAAGTAACACGTACGCGTACAAGAAGTAAAGATAGTAACTTTGTCTTTTTGGAAAATCTTTTGATTGTTTTTTGTATACTTCATGTATATATTTCTTGTGAACATTACATATTGTGTTCACAATATTCACTCAAACTCCGGATCACTCATTTCCGCATCCAGGGACGTATTTAGGGGGTGGGTCCAGGGGGTCCGTACTCCCCAACTCAGAGTTTTATGAAAAAATAGTGTATGGTACCTTCAGGCGTACATATTTAATATATATTTCATGCCCAGACACACCTTGGACCCCCGAAAGCTCTTGGCCCCTTCCCAAAACCAAATTCTGGGTACGTGCCTGTCCTCATCGAACTTCTTCAGTACAGAGCGAAAAAAGAAACTACTGATATTGGAAACTTTCTATTATATGTGTTAGATTATTAAATTCAGAAACATCCATGTCCCAGGCGGGATTCGAACTAGCAACCTCATGGGTGGAGGTCTATACGAGTGTCGAGGTCGCCATACCTGGGTTCGAGAACAAAGCTAATTTATAGATAAACTATTTTGTAGTTACACATAATTGTATGTAATCAATAGAGCAAGAATACCCAAAGTGAAAAAAAAAAACGTGAATTACAGGATTCACGTCGATTCATTAAGTTAAAATAATAGGTTAAAATATATTCAAGTGATTGCCAGACAAGATAAAATTAATTTAATGGGCAGTGACAGAACTATGGCTTTCGCCCGTTCCTAAATTATTGCCAGAGTTCTCCAATGTTTCCAGATGAAACCATGGGGTTTAGAAACACTTTTGAATTTTCACACCGCCAAGTCCTAAGAATAGTATTGTGAGTAATTACAAACCAGGGATATTGTGAATAATGACAAACTAGATAGGTTTGATTCCCGGTGGGGTGGGGGACAGAAGGTGACTCGCAGCCAACTTTAAACTGTAGGTCTCGTTCTTAGGACATTATCTTACCCAGGGGCCTTCCAGTCAGGACCTGCATTCGGGCAGAACACCCATCATCATCACTTACCTACTCATAGCCACGATATTGAAAAGGTTTGCTCAATTGGATTGCCCCTACAATTTAGCAGTGGTATGTAAAAAGCTCCAGGTTGGAGTTACTGGTCTCCCACC
>JAGDQP010016118.1:28539-41211 GCA_022664845.1 Lepisma saccharinum | reverse complement strand
TGTGTAGAACAATGGGAGCATTTTTCAAGGCTATATAGGGAATGCCATCCGGACCGGGTGCAGTGTTTTTCTTTTTATTAATAATGGTTTTGATTTCTTTAACACTAATTTCTTTTAACAGTTCCTCAGTGAATTCATTGGGATTATCCTGTTTGTCTAGATCAGTGATATCTAAATGATGATTGATAATTTGTCGAATGGATTTAGCTGTATTTAAAACTTCAGTCTGTATTTTTTCAGGCTTATTCGGGATATCCTCTTTGGCTTTTTCTGAGAATTTTTTATGAAACACTGTAACAAATTCTTTATGATTATTAGTGCGTGACTTACACCGCTTTTGAATAACTTTTGTCCAAAACTAGCTTGGTTTTATTTGAATTTCCTTATAAATACCATACAAACACATAATAACATCTGTTTGTTTTCACATTTAAGCATAACCTGATTTTCCGTAAAAATTATCGTCTTCCATATTCTACATATGTACTAATATTTTTCGAGATAATTTGTTTGGAATTATCTATTAACTTACACTGACATCTTGCGCTCCTTTTGAAAGTTCTCAATCACTTTTTATACATGATAAATCAAGAATAAAGTATTCAATTAAATTCTATGTAAATTCAACTTTTCATAAAGTATTTTTTTTAAGTGTGTCTTCATTATTATTATTATTACCTATAAAGCATGAGGCATTTCTGGGTGGTCGAGAGGTTAGCGAGAAGCTTTCGGAACCGCTTCGTCACGGGTTTATTTTCCGCCGGGATCCATTAAACCAAGACGTTGGAAGCTCACTTTACCAAAACCTGTAGGTTCCGTCCTTGCAAGCTCATCAGCTCATTTAGGACGTTAATAACACTTCACTCACTTGAATCATGAGGAAAAGTAACGCGAAAAGTAATCGACTTGAATCATGGTCGAAAACAAATGTAATAAAGAGACATTATTGAAGTATCAGAAATCGTCGAAAAAAAACTTACTTTGTCCCTCCACGCCTTAATGCACATAGAGTTTACATTAGGTTAGTGCAAAGTTTTAAACGGTAGATGGCAGCACGACCTACGTATATAGAATTCGTACAACGATTAGAGGGGACTCGATCAGTTCGGCGCTACCGGTTCGGCGCAGTAACGTTTCGGCGCCGTAACTTTTCGGCACAAGAGCTTTACCAAAGAAAACCAGGGAAACTATTGTATTAAAGAGGTGTTAAAAACTTCGTCCATAAGATGCGACAGGAGAACAGATCCAGGGGCTATGTTCATGGAAGAAATGTAACGAGACGTTTATACTTTAGTAAGCACTTCAAAAACATATTTTTTGTCCAATTATTTTAATTATGAAGTGTTTATTTTTTGGCGGAAAATGGATTTATTTTTTATTTACAACATAAACAGGATGAGCTATAACAGGGACGTAACTAGGGAGGAGCATGATTCAGGGGCGCCACTCGTAATTTCGTAATGACGCAATTTCGTAATTTATTATTTTATATTTCAAGACAATAAGTTTCATATTTAATTACAATGCATTCTGCATACCTTTGGAACACTTTTTTATATAAAAAAGCAGATAAGAACGTCATCTTAAACAGCAAGGTTCGAGGTCAAGGTTCAAGTCCTACTACGAAGTTGATGTTGATGTCTAATCTCAGGTCGAGGTTGAACTACCATTTTAACTAATTTATCTATTTATATTACGAATGCAACCTACATCTCATTAGCACCCTTGTACACGAGAGAAACATTATGTCCTCTTATGGCCCTTAGGCGTCATTAGCTCAAACCATGCAAACTTAAATAATGCTTCAAAACTTTGTCAGGAGCAGTCCCAAAAAATGACTTTATTGACGATTTTTTTTCATCTCGAATATTCAGTACGTAGCACGACTTATGCATCTCTTGTTTAGGCTCAGCAAAAATAAAGATTCTTACGTTAAAAATGAACAAAAACTTTATATTTACATTAGGAAAGCAATATATCTCATTAGCGCCCTTGTACATGACAAACAAGTTCGATCCACATAAGTCATTTAGGCATCTTTGGCTCAAACCATGCAAACTTAAATAATGCTTCAAAACTTTGTGAGAAGCAGTTCGAAGCAGAGTACACGAAATAATGTTTTAAGTACTTCATTGATCATCAAATGTCGTCAGGGGACAGTAAAAGTAAAAAGTACATCACTATATCATCAGGTATGTTAATAATTTCCGTTATCCTCACTTTGGCGCCGAAACGTAGCCGGCGCCGAAACGTAGCCTGCGCCAAAATGGTGGCGCCGAAACGGAGGTGCCGAAACATAGCGGACCCACATCAGAGACATACGGAGGTAGTGCTGCCATCTATCGTTAGAGATCGTTACTTTTTGCTAACCTTAATGGAATCCGAGTGGATTGTCCATGTCCATCCAGTACGAAGGCAGAACACTTTCTTGCACCACGAACACTTGTCATGGACTAGAGACAGGCCCGGATTTAGAGTTCAAGGCACCCTGTTCACAGTAAATTTTTGCGCCCCCTTCCCTTTCTTGGGAGCCGCCCCTGTGAACTTGAATATGTATAGGGTTTGTACTCGTCTCCCAAATACATTTCCAGAGACACTTCAACCACATTGCTAGCCTTAGTAGTTCCTGGGTTGAAGATTGCGCCCCTATTTCGGGATCCGCCCCTGTCATCTGAGTTATCTAATACGGATTTTAACTCGTCTCGACGAGGCCTTTCCAACGACACTTCAATCATCTTTTTAGTTCTAGTTGTTCTTAAGTTGTCGACAGTCATGCGGATTGTATAAGGCTTTACAGCACTTTCTACTGAAGCCTAAAAAGTGGCCATACAGCGATAACACGTGTGAAAAACAGAACAGAAAGTTTGGTCCATATTGGTTTAGACTGCATATAAACCATCTAGATTAACTGTCCCTTTCGCTCCCACGTTTCATAAATTAATTCATTATTTTAAGGTATCAATCAATCCAGTACGCTTTTAGATAGACGCCACTGGAACTGACCGAGGTTGGCTTTCCACGATACTTAGAATTACGATTAGTTCTGTTTTCACGCGACACTTATTTGATATACACTATTCTGTTTAGCACTGTTGTTGAAACGGACGCTTTTTTGACAGTAGCGTTTTTGTGGCACTCTGTGTTATGACTGACCAACGGCATTTTGTCGTCCGCTCTGTTCTGACCGGCACTGTTCTGTCGCGCTTTGTTCTGGCAACGCTCTTCTGCCATGTAATCACCGTGACTACCACTCCTACCAGCGTTATCTGCCATAATACCCGTCAGTAACAATTGTGCCCCCAAAATTTGGTGCGCTCTGGGCCCGGACCCATATATGAATCCATGCCTGACTAAAGACGCACATTATGTGCTGTTGTTAACTTCAAACTGGGAATCAAATTTTGTCGGGTGTAGTCAGTTTGCTTTCATGTGCAAATACATTATGTCATCCTACACGACTTTACAATTATATCTCTTTCTGTATGTTTATGTGTCAAACTGGGCTCGTCCTTGTTGTGTTGCATAGCATTCGTCCTTTCATGTTTGCTGCTGCGTTCAAGGGCCTTATTTGTGTAGTATATATATATTTAAAAAAAAGATAAATCCAAAAATGTCTTCAAGTCTGAAGCAAAATTTGAAAACGGGTTGTTCAGTTGTAAGACCAGTGTCTTATCAACTGGTCGAAACTCGAAACTGCCAGTTATAAGCAAACGCTAGACCCAAACAGTACAAAGGGCCACAGACCGAAAATGTGTTACTCCGACGACTTACGCCACTGTTCTATTTTTTTTTTCTATTTGTAAATAAGAGATCGGAATCCTCATTCACTGAGAATGTTCTCAATTCCTGTGAAAACAAACGATTTAGTTGGCAGCAGTAAACAATTGACCAGCATTAGGCATGCTGTTGCGATAAGAAAACCTGTTAACTCTCTGCGCATGTGCGCAAACCTCACTGAAACTGGAAATTGAGACCTTACAATAAGGTAGAAGAAATTTCTTTGTGCTTTACGAGGATTACTGCTGATAACTCCTCAGCAAATACCGATATTTCTTTTAAATATTACGGGATATATTAAGAAAATTTTCCAAAATTTTTAACAGTGTGGGTAGTGATATAGAAGTTATTGTTCTTAGTGTTCTAAAAGTTACACGTATAAGAACGTCAACAAAATGGGTGGCTAACGCCCTGTGGACCTTTTTTGATTTAAAATAATGACTACACTCTTTGGAAATAACAGTATGAAAATCTCAGCAAGGCCCTCTCGACCTTACAAATAGTGCAACACTGATTTCTTGTTTCTCCTTGGAGTGCCTTCCTCGTTGCTGTATGCAAAACAAACAATTTTATATCGAAGAAGGTGTTTAATAGTTTTTCTTTCGGTTTGGTCCAGAGCTTCAGTTGACAGTTGGTTCCATTTGACGTCGTCTTCTTCGTAAATAGATCCCTTAGGGACTTCAACTCGGAGAAGAATCCTTTCTGTTTGGACACTTTTAGAACACACAAGCTATTACACATTCTCTTGAGATGTTCTGTCACATATTTGTTCTTCACGACAAACATTTTGTTCTGGTTCCTCTGCTTTTGTTTAAAGGTGTGATTCACTATTCCAAGAATGTACTCTAGATGTCACTACAAGACTTTATAACTTCTTGCGACGTATTACTTAGATGAAAGTAATCCCAAAAGCAATATTCGTTACAAATTAAATTAAGCAGAAAATGTTAAGTAATGGTTAGTCAATATCAGGTAGTCACCTCATAATCTATTGGATTTGTATAAAGTTGATATTTCGCTCCTCCAATGCAATGTTTTTACATTCTTTTCCTTAGTTTACAATGGTTCGTGGTGTCCTCAAATTTTGTCCATTCCATTCATCACCTCTAATGCATGCTAGCAGATAGAAAGCATCTGGATTCAGATTTGAATTTAGTGATCTTGATTTAATACCTCGTGAGGCTACAGCCTTTCGTTGCGGTATTTCTGGATGATATGCACTTCTTTGAAAATTTTGATCCATATTACTCGGATTTCAATACTTTCTTCGTCTTTACTTCCGATTCTGTGTGCGAAATATTTTGGGTCTGATCCAGGGATTCTTCCAGGATATTTAGTTTAGGGGGCATAAAGCTAAGTTTATGTGGGTGTAAGTACAGTAATTAAGGAATTCTATCGATTTTTAACAGCAAAAGCTTCAACGTTCAGGGAAGGTTATCGAGGATTTCCAGGAGTGAAACACCCTGTTCTGAAGGTCTGGCAGAATCCCTGGCCCGACCTACCTTTAGAGGCCAACTGTCAATGTATTTGTGAAAATGAAAATGAAAATCAACAATTTTGAGTAAAACAAGCAGTTACGGAATAAGCACTTCAGTGTCTCCGGAGGCACACAGACTCGAATCTTGATGCAAATCATACAGAGAGAAAATCGAGTTGTAAGCGATAACAATAAAGTCATGATATTTTGATTATATCCTGAATCTAAGAAAAATATCAGTAATCCTGGTGTATAAATCGAAGTTTTCGTGCAGTTGCATTTTCCGTATTAGTATCACGACATTATTATTATTATTATTATTTTTAGAAATACTGTCTAATGGCAAAATAACACGTGCTACGTAAAACTTTTTCACGCTTCGGCAAAGGTATCTCCTGTACAATGCCCATGAACGGTGAACGGCGTATTGGGTATGTGACAGTAGCACTCCACAGATTTTCGACCTACGGTGCGAACTGAGCTAGGGTGATCAGTCCCAAGCTCGATAAATTCATTATGTGAATATGTCCATGCCATTACATTGTCCATGTGGTTTCTGTAGCTGAATCAAGTCAAACACCATCTAGTTCCCGCCCCACCCTCCCCTTTAGTGACCCCCCGAAGAACAGAACAAAAACACCGCAAACAGTAGCAAAGACTGAAAACATCTCCTCCCTCCCTATTCCTACCAATAACAGCGACAGAAGAAGGGAAAGTAAACCTGGAAAAATCAAGACCGGTAAGAAAACAAACAATCTTGCAATGAATAGTGCATCCTCTTCTCCCTCTTCCCCCTCTAACCCAGGAGTTGTCACCAGAAGTCCCACTGCCGGTAAATTAAGCTCTCATAGCTGAGACTCAAGTTTCCATGTAAGAAGGGATGATTGTGACGGGGTGGGCGGAAATGACTCAGTAAATCC
This sequence comes from Lepisma saccharinum, assembly GCA_022664845.1. Lineage (NCBI taxonomy): Eukaryota > Metazoa > Arthropoda > Insecta > Zygentoma > Lepismatidae > Lepisma > Lepisma saccharinum. The sequence continues at coordinate 35,037 of JAGDQP010016118.1, read as the reverse complement.
GACAAAAAGTGTAACCTCTGGGAAGCAAGCAAACTTTAGTTTTTACGTACAAAATACACGTGGTCTTCGAACTAAAATAAACAACTTGTATGAAAACATTCTAAACAATAATTACCACGCCTTCTCATTAGTTGAGACTTGGCTCACCGATAGTCATATAGATTCTGAACTTTTTGATGCACGGTATGTAGTGTTAAGAGCTGACAGAAATCTTGCTTCCTCTTGTAAGAAATCTGGGGGTGGAGTTCTGTTGGCTGTAAATAAAAAAAATCGAGTGCAGGAAGTTTCCTCCCCTGATATCCCTGGTGTAGATTGTATTCTAGCCAAACTTTTTGTAAATAATGTTACTTGTATATTTGTGTGTGTTGTCTATATTGTACCTGCGTCTCCTATTGCAGTATACCAAGATTATTTTGATTTTATATATAGTGTATTACCACCAGAAAGCAGCATTCTCCTAATAGGTGATTACAATATTTCTGAGTTGACAGGAACTAATTTCGATTTTCTTAACTCAACAACAACCTGCCGTGAATTATATAATTTGATGAATTTTTACAATTTAAAATGTTAAAAACAAATATGGTAAAACATTAGATTTAGTGCTTTCTAACTTTCAAAGTGTTGTTGTAACGCATGAACATGACTCGATCGTTCCTGACGATGTTCATCATCCTGCATTATTAGTTGAATTTATGTACACCAAGCGGATCAAAAATATAGCAAAATCACATACAATTGATTACAACTTTTCCAAAGTCAATTACGAGCAATTGTATCGCGACATTGCATCAGCTAATTGGGAAAGTGTATCGGACAGCTTAACTGTCGATGATGCTGTTGACTCTTTCTTTAATGCCATTTTCGATAAATGTATACCACGAAAAAGACCTAAACTGAAGTACCCTATCTGGCTTTCAAATTACTTAATTAAACTAATTTTATAAAAAAAGAGATACCACCGTAGAAAATGGAAACAAGCAATCGGAGATGTTAGTTATCACTATAACAAATTTAAAGAATTACGTACTCTCTCCAAAAAAGAAATATCTGCAGCCTATAGAACTTATTTGTGCAATTGTCAAACTGACATTTTAACTGAACCCAAAAGCTTTTGGACATTCATAAAAAATAAAAGACGAAAGTCAGAATGCAATGTGCTAAATTACGAGGGACAGCAATTAAGTGAAGAAACCGCCATTGCGAATGCATTCATGAAACATTTTCAAGTAGCCTACAATATGTCAAAATATAACCTTGATACTTTAACTGAACACAATTGTTCTGAAATTTTAGATACATTATTTCTCGAACACACTGAACTGAAGGACGTAGAAAAAGCTATTAAAAAACTGAAACCTCGGACATCTTTCGGGGCTGATAAAGTCCCATCTTATATTATCAAAGGCTGTTCTGAAATACTAAAATATCTGCAAGCGATTTTCAATAAATCGCTAGCAACCTGTGAATTCCCTGCCAAATGGAAACTTGCCGATATCTGTCCCATTCCTAAAAGTAGTGGCACGAGTAATGATATTAAAAATTATCGCCCAATTACCATAATATCTGCGCCAGTCAAAGTATTTGAAATTATTATACATGAACGTATACACTCACACGTTCGCTCAATTATCTCGCCCTTCCAACATGGATTCTTGCCAAACAAATCGACTGTAACCAACCTTGTTGAATTCACACAATTTTTAGCTAGACAAATTGATAATAAAGGTCAAGTAGACGTAATTTACACAGACTTTTCGAAAGCCTTTGATGTCATTAATCATGACATCCTACTTAGCAAGCTTGTAACATTCAACTTCTCAGAAAAACTTCGCCAGTTAATAGCATCCTATTTGTGTCACCGTAAACACCGTGTTCGTTACAAAAATACTATAACCGAGGAATATGTTGTAAATTCTGGTGTGCCTCAAGGATCGAACCTAGGACCTCTTTTGTTATTATTATTTGTAAATAACTTGTCTGCTGTCATAACACCCTCCACGAAACTTCTGTTTGCAGATGATTTAAAAATCTTTTGTAGTATTTCCTCCGAATTGGACGCGGTCTCCGTACAAAATGATATTAATGCAGTCTCCAATTGGTGTAAAATAAACATGTTATTATTAAATATTAATAAATGTAGTGTAATGTCATATACGAGAAAAACAAACTATTTGAAATTCGAATACAAAGTTAATGACTCTCCACTAGTTCTACTAGATTCAATTACTGATCTTGGTGTAACCATTAAATCTAACCTCTCATTCGACATGCACATAAATCGCCTTGTTAGCGAAGCTTACAGGAACCTCGGGTTTGTAATGAGGTTAACTAGCGACTTCTCGAATATTGATGTCTTAAAAACTTTATATACAGCGTATGTTAGGTCAAAGTTAGAATACGCAGCAATAATATGGAATCCTAATACACAGAAGAACTCTCGGCAAATTGAAATTATACAGTCTAAATTTGTACGATTTTTGAATTTTGACATACAACGAAACTGGAATATATCCTAAATTTGAAAAGTACTTAGGCCTGGTAAATAAGTACAGGTTACAATCTCTTGAAAACATAAGAGTTCATTTTCTCTTAACTTTCCTACACAAACTCTTGCACAGTAAAATCGACTCAGAAAGTTTATTATCTGAATTAGGGCTGTATGTACCGCATAGAGTAACTCGACCGCGTAATGCTGCCTTCCACATTTCGGCCCAAAGAACTAAAGCAATGGACATATCGCCTATTAGGAGAATGTGCTTATTATATAATTGTATACTTAAAGAATGTCCTGAGATTGATATATTTAACGTAAATATGAGAGAATTCCATTCTTATATAAAATAATGAATACTTTATGCAGAATATGTTACCATGCAGCTCCAAATATGTATGTTACACCTATGTGTGTATGTAGAAGATGTCATATGTGTATGATGAACACCACAATTAGGCTATTAACCTGTTGTGTTCAATAAATAAGTGTCTGAGTAAGCGAAGTGTATAATTCGAAGTATTTTTCTCGATGGATGCTTCCGTACAGTAGCGTTTAATGCAAAGGACTGGAAATTACAATTCCATGTTTAAATCCAGCCTCAGACAAGTGAAGAAAGGTTCAACTGTATCTCAAGACGAGAGAATAGGAGGTCTTTCTTTCGAAACTGTGATAGAGCTATCGTAAAGACAATGGATAAAGTCCAGCTAAAGGCGTACACGTATTTTTGGTCAGTGATTTCTGGTTTCATCGGTATGTATTTCAATTTGTTCGTATTTTCTCCTATTCACCTTTTGTTACACAATTTCTTTTAAAGCAATTTTTAGTCCATTCTCTGTACTTGTAGAATTATAAATCCTGTAATATTCTTCCATAAAATTAATAGTTAACAATTGCGAACAATGTTCAATTCATAAGACCTACCATACAAGTTGCTTTTCATGAATTCAGCAGAAACATTTCACTCGTTTGAACGTTAATGCATCAAAATGGTGAACGAAGGATTTGATAATAATTCATATTGTTCTATCTGAAAGAGTTCTCTCTTTGAGTCTGAAACAAAGAAAACTTACTTTTCACAGTTCGAAAGAGCTTTTGAAAGCAGAAAATAAAGGGGGTTATGAAGCTGAAAGGAAGAGGAAGGAATAAGAAAATGTTTTGCTGTTTAGTATAAAAGCTGTGCTACTTTCCCAGAGTTAGCCAAAGAGTAAGCTGGTATAGATCTGAAGTCAAACGGCAAGACAGAACAAAATATGCATAAATGTTTGACTGCACTGCTGACGTATGTAGGTACACTTCACTGGCTACAGTATTCACTTTTGTTATTGTAAGTTTTACGTTTGACAGAATTTCAAATGTAACTGCATTGACAAATAAAATATTAAAAGAGAGCTCTGCACTGTTTTGATTTATTTGTATTCTCCGGTTCACACTGGAAATTGACAAAAAAAAAGAAAGAATAAATATTGTTTTCGATTTTCCTTAAAGAAAAATTTACACTAATTTATAAAAGAATTATTTCAAAAGTCATTTCAAAGGTTTCATATCAAACCACTTTCTTCAACTTTCACTCAACTCAGTTTTTTTTATCGTGATTGTTAATTTCAAATTATAAACTTTGTTTGCATTATTAGTCTTTGTTCTTTCAGTAAACAAGTCAACTTCAGAACACTTTGGTCATTTACCAGGTATATGCATAAGTTTTTGCCGGTTTTTGTGGTAAAGAAAACACGTAATTTTCAAGGAAAATTAATTTTGTTTTATCCAAAATATTGGCCATCGGCTTCTACACATTGCGCCCATCTTTCAGGTAATTGATGCATACCATGCCAGAAAAACTGCTTGTCTTTTGCGGCAAACCATTCGTCGAGCCATTTTCCAACGTCTTCGAAATTGCTGAAGTGCTGCTCTGCGAGCGCGTGCCCCATTGATGCGAAGAGGTGATAGTCAGATGGCGCCAGGTCCGGGGAGTACGGCGGGTGCGGAAGGATAGCCCATCCAAGCGATTTCAAGGTGTTTTCCACTGGTTTTGCTGTGTGAGACTGCGCATTGTCGTGTAACACAATCACTTTGCCATGTCTTCGGGTCCATTCCGGTCATCTTTCGATCAATGCGTGATTTAAATTAATCATTTCTTGGCGATAGCGTTGTGCATTAACGGTTTCGCCGGGCTTCAAGAGTTCATAATACACAATACCGCTCTGGTCCCACCAGACACAAAGCATGGTCTTCTTGCCGAAGCGATTTGGCCTTGGTGTTGAAGGACCGGCTTCGCCAGGTGAAAGCCACGATTTTTTCCGCTTCGGGGTTTCAAAATAAATCCATTTTTCGTCACCCGTCACAATTCGATACAAAAATGATTTTCTTTCGTGGCGTTGAAGCAGCATTTCACAAGTGACTTTGCGATTTTCCATTTGACGTTCATTCAAATCGTGTGGGACCCATTTATCCAGTTAATTGATCTTCCCCATTGCTCGTAAACGTCTGCTGATCATTTCTTGTGACACATTTAATGCATTTGTCAATCGCTGTTGAGTTTGAGTTGGGTCATCCTCCAATAACACCTGCAATTGCTCGTTTTCGCACTTTTATGGTCTACCAGAGCGCGCACTGTCTTTCACATTGAAATCACCACTTTTAAATTGTCGAAACCATGTCTCACATGTTCTAATCGATGGAGCGTGTTCACCATATGTTTCTACCAGCATACGATGCCTTTCAACAGCCTTTTTCTTTTGATTAAATAAGAAAAGCAATGCGTGCCGCAAATGTTATTTTTCAGGCACAAACTTCGACATGATCACTGAATGATAAAACAAAGACGCTAGTGTTTGGCGGACTCAACTCGAGTGTGTTTGTAGTTTAATGTCAGACGAACAAAATGACGTATGTGTCAAATGAATACGCTGCGTACTTTTTGCTGGCACCATCTCTTAGGTAAACCGGAAACTACTTATGCATACACCTGGTAAACTTTTAGAGCAGAAAGTTCATAACCATGTCAAGAGTGCAATCCGTGTGATTTATCATTTTATTTATTGTTCATTGTTGAAATCGCTTGATTATTGTTGTGAATATCCCAACCTATAACAATGGAGCTCTTTCAACAACGAACAAAACGAAAATAAAAAGACGAACTTTCTTATCTGGAAGTTTGAACTCACTACGCTTGAATTTGCAGGAGCAGTATTGCAAATTTCGTTCAACGATAAGAAATACATGAGATACATACGAAGATAGTGCTACCATCTAGGTCAGAGATCGTTGTTTTACACTAACCTTAATGATAAATCTTGAATTCAAGAGTTTGTAGTGGCACAATATTATTTCCGACGTCATTTGTCATCAAAATTCTTCTAACAACTTTGTTCACGATTTATTATGGCCGCATAGGAGCGGGCCTACGTGGCAATTAATTGCACATCTAAAGAAATTTTGTAACTATAAAAATTATATATATTTCTCTATTGCCTAATTGATTCTTTTCTTGTTTTTTGATTTATAGATGTACTTCACAACACGATGTGTTATTCAGTTGTTACTGTCGACAGTACTTATAATCAGCTTCTTCAGCACGGCGACAGCCTACAATGAAGACAGGCCGATCTATAAGTGGAGTCCTTTATGGTTTAATAACTACTTTCGGCGAGGTATTCTCTACAAAAGGGTAAGTTATGCAGAAATAATACTAAAGATTTTCCAGTACAAAAGCTACAGTGAGACCATTGTGGGTCCGATTTCCGCTAAATAGGATACAAGACATTAGTATGTATCTGTAGGAAAGTACAATGTTGATATTGATCTGTAAGGGTAGCCGCACAGCGAAAAATTCAAAGCCAAATAAAACAGTGCCGTACTAAAGCCATATATTGTTATATGCTTCATTTCACTGCACTCTTCTTAGTTGGAATTCGCGCCACCATTTAAATATATAGCCTTAGTATGGTACCCCTTTGCGCGTCACCATTTAAATATGTAGGTTTACGGCACAGCTTCTGGGCCAT
>JAGDQP010016118.1:0-28529 GCA_022664845.1 Lepisma saccharinum | reverse complement strand
TTTAGAACGGCACCCCATTGAGCGTCACCATTTAAATATGTAGGTTTGGAACGACACTACTTTTCACACCACCATTTAAATACATTATATATAGACTTAGTACGGCACCATTTTGCTCCACTCCAACTTGCTTTTCTTGTGTGCGACTACCCTAAGACAAGGGTCTCCAAAATACGGCCCACGGGTCAACACAGCCCCGCGAGCACCACCAATCCGACCGCGGTAGCGGACCGGTCATGCCCGGTATCCGCCTCGCAATAGTTTATTTTTCGAACAGATAGTGCAACTGGGTGTCAAAAATAATTTTCTATGTTTTGCTATTGAATGCTGAGATTTCAACCTACGTTTCAAAGATTCATATTTTATTAACCGTAGTCTTCCAGTAAATTTGGACTAATTCTGAGAACGTTCAGTCTCATAATGACCTTTTATATTGTATTCTTGGAGGATTGATATTGTTTCATTGTAAATTATACACATTGCCTTATTACTTGACTCAATCACGGAATATTGATATCCCCATGCTCTTTAAATGCTCTGCTCTCACTATCCATCTTTCGTTTCTTTTCCATATTTATACAAATCCACACAATAGGGACGTAACTTCAAATCAAATTAATGCCAATTAATAATATTAAGAACAGGAGTTCTGAGTAAACAAAATGCACTGGATTTATATTTAAGGCACTTTTAATTAAATTGAACACTCACAATTAAATATATTGTATTTTCAATAAGAAACTATAGTCACAAAACACACTACACATAACTTAACCTAGCCTAACTGGGATTCGTTAGTGTATGGACGATGACCTTTTGGTTGCAAACGCACAAGAGAGAACAATACGCATACGGTCTCATTGGGACAGATGGCAATTTTCATTGTCGGAGGGTACAAGTTAGTTGGAGAAATCTAAGCAGTCATTTCACAGCGACTGCTCATTGTGACCTACCGTCATCACTGACTGAAAGACTTCTGTGTACACTAACGTACGTCGGGCCCTTGGCCCAGAATTTCAACCGGTTATGACGGACACGAGTGGGCAACATCAAGGACTTCCAGCTGTAGTTCCAGGACCACCATCATATAATGAGCCACCACAATACTCAACATTAAAAGCATCCAAACACCGTCGTAGTTTAGACAAAACATCTACATATTCTCGTTCACGATCAAGATCGCCGGCTCACAGCAGATCAGGACGCACCACGCCACAATCGCCACCGATGAAAAAGACTCATACCATCTCCGATAGCGAATCTGAAAGAGAACAACACATGGACATTCATTCCTACTATCCAAGTATGACGCTAAATATCAAAATCCGAAACAGCTTTTTCAACAATTCACCAAATATGTTGCACGCGATACCATTTCACGCCTCATACCTACAAGAAACGGGATAATCGTTCAGTCCCCAGATCAGAATCTAGCAACTAAGGTACGAAATCGTCACAGTTTTGAAATATTTGGTAAAACAGCTACAATGACAAGACTTGAACAGAAACCGATCAAACAACAACAACCGCCACGAAAACCTCCAACACTGTCTGTCGTAATTCGTGGAGTTGACCCTACATTAGCTGAGGATGAAGTGGAAAGCGAACTGAAATATGAAGGACACAGCATCACTAAATGTCTACGAATTAAAACCAAACAGGGAGGGCCCAGTTACATGATCCGCGTGCTCACCACTAATCAGAAAACAATAGATGACTTACTCTCAAACGGGGCATATATCTACAGAAGGCGCTATAGGGTAGAACCCTCTCACTCACCAACGCCTCTCCCACTTCGATGCGAGAAATGCCAGATGTATAATGATCATCCGACATCTAAATGTAACAACACCATTAAATGTGGATTCTGCTCTGGCGCCCATACCACAAAGACTTGCAACAACTTACAACAGCCACCTAAATGTAACACTTGTGGTGAAGGACACCCAACATTTAGTTACAAATGCAAGGCACGACCACCAGTAGAACCGACAAAACAAGAACTAATCGTTCCAATCAGGACTCCGGAGACAAAACAACGGGACACCACTACTGTAACATCTGTCTACCAACCTACCACCGTAGATCAACTGCTAACCTTCATAACAGTCACTCTTCAGAACTTACATCCCTTCCAGCGACAACACGTACTTCAACAAATACAATATGCCGCAAAAACAACATTTCACGTAAATTTTAATGCAACTTACTCAGGACCATATGCTCACTTTCATGCTAATACACTCAAGACTGAAGTATAATCCCAAGCACCCTTACAACCAACCTACATTTCGCATCATGATTTTAACCTTCTTATTCCTCAATATCCGCTCCTTACCCACCCATAAGCCGCTATTCGAACAACTCCTCCTAGAAGAACATGCCACTGCTTTTCTCCTTAATGAAACATATCTGAAGCCTACTGAGAGGTGTAAACTCCCGCGATATACACTTATTCGGCAAGATAGTCAAATGCCAGCATTAAGAGCAAACGGAGGTACAGCAATAGGTTTTCCCCCATCCGTAGCACACCGACAATACAAACCTCCATTACAAAATCTACCTGAATACCTCATAATTACCTTATATTAGCCCCATATCTGTGTTACATTAGCAACCATATATATACGACCAGGACATCCTATACCCATGAACTTCTTCACATATATCTCAAATAATTTCCGGAATTATATTATTATGGCCGACATCAATATACACAGCCGTTCTGCCCGAGAAAAGTTAGACTTCCAAAATTTCATAGACTTTCAAACGAATGGAACTCTCCATCAATTACCTCAACATACCATACCGATATCTAACACTACTCCCGATATTGTTATCACTTCATCAAACTTAGCACCACACTGCACTATTGACGTCTTAGATCTTATGGGCAGCGATCACGCACCGGTCAAACTCAGACTTGATCAGAACCAACCAAAACATCAACTACAAAGTATACCAATACGCAAACTACAGCGGTTTGACCAGACAGACTGGAACGGATACAGAGATCATATACAACAAAAAATTGAGCCAATTGAGTACCCAACCAATGAAGACGAACTACACCACGCTATAGATACCCCACTCCATTCAACAAGCTTCTGAGAAATACATTCCAACTACCACTCAACATCCATTCCGCCCGCACCTCCCACCACAATACCTCCCATTAATAAAACGCTCACGCAACCTTTACAGAGATTACAAGCGCACAGGAAACCCTGAATCACTAAGACTTCATCGACAATATCAACGCACCGTACATAACTACATAAAAGCATATAAACTGCACCAGTGGATAAAAACCTGCAACCACCTCGCAGACACGGCACATCCCTCTGAATACTGGAAGTGTTTTAACAACCTTACAGACAAATACAGCAAAACGTCATACCCACTACTACAAAACGATCAAGCTCTCCATACAGACACAGACGAAGCTAATGCTTTCGCAGACTATCTCCAGGACATATTCACTCCATCCATACCTATAAACCCTATGCGACACCATCCAGCCGACAGACTAAACATAGCTTCTCCCCATCTCCAACGGAACCCAAATCACACCTTACAGAATCACCCACTAACTGCACCAATCACGCATATGGAAATCCTACAAATCCTTGCACGCAAAAGACAATTCGCACCTGGGATAGACTCCATCACCTACCGACATCTTAAAGAATCACCAATTACCCTTCATCAACTCCTTGCTGCCTTCATTCTGGATACATTCTTACACCCTGGAAAACCTAAAAAACTCTTATGTTCCCGAAACCCTCTAAACCTCCACACGCTGTATCATCTTACCGACCTATCCAACTTACTTCCACATTCAGCAAAACGATTGAAAAAATCATTGTTAACCGCCTCCACAACCTCCTTCCGCTCCATCAAGCTGGATTTCGCCCTTCCTATAGTATCAACGACCCTCCTTCGCCTCACCAACCTGATCTCAAACCACTACAACACTTCACTACCTTCGTGTCTTGTTCTTTTTGATCTTGAAAAAGCTTTCGATAAAGTCTGGCACCAAGCCCTCATATTCAAATTACGTTTCTTTCAACTCCCCATTACTTACATACGCTTCATCTATAACTTTCTTACCAGCCGTCTTGCCTATATTTCTATAAACTCCAGTACACCCCATCCCATCTTCTTACACTGCGGCGTTCCGCAAGGATCTGCTCTATCTCCACTTCTCTATCTCCTCTTCGTAGCCGATTTACCTCCCCTACCTCCAAACATCCACATATTTCAATACGCAGATTATACAGCTTTCCTGGCACTGAGTAAATCCGTTCAACACATTAGACGCACCATGGACCAAGCTATAAACACTTTCACATCCTGGTTCACAAGTGGGGCCTAACCATCAATTCTAACGCCATAGTCTTTATACCCCCTAAACGCCGTTCCCGAGTTAAACGCAACCCTTGACATTAAAGTACTTAATGAACTTGGAAAGACACGCACTACGGATTGCATATCGACTACAACTACCTAGTCCAACAAGAGAACTATATGAACGACTTACATTTCCACACATACTGCTACATTTAGAAACACTACGTACCCGTTACATTTCAAACCGCTTTGACTCACAACACCCCTTGTTTCACGACGCACTCAGTACTCACGAGAATACCAACGGTACTCATACCCATGTCACTCCACCACTTACACTATATCAGAACACACTCCCACACAATCATCCAGACTTAGCTCTCATTACTGCCTATAGTTCACGTGATACACCATCATATATTGCACCCTCATCAAATGCACAGTGACCATCAATGTACTAACAGGGCTTCATACATCTTCCATCACACCCAGAGCCGCCCCTGGGCAGAAGATAATCATCCACTCGTCTGATTACATAAGTGTTGTGGCGTGAATCTGCACCTCACCATCATCATAACTGATCAGTGATTACCCAACCAATAATATGGTTATAAGCTAAAAGCTTATAATGGCCTCAATGATATTAGATGCAATAAAATAAATGATTCAAAATATATAAAAGGCCCTTAGTCCACATACCTTTTCATATTGCCCTATATCCAAATATCCCTTCCCGAATAAAGGGTGTAGCCCTTTGTGGATGCTAGCTACGGCTCGTGTTAAAAAAAACAACACTACATTTCGCTTTTCAGATTGCACTTGTCGTTCCGAATTCAAATTTTGGAACTGTTCAACTCTCGGTTGTCTGCTGTATTTGTACCACGCGTCCTTTCTGCGTAGAACATATTCGAAAACTCTCAAAAGTACTCGAATTTTCCAGACAAGCGATCACGCAGCAGAATATCTCCAGTACATGCTCTAGCTGCTCTACTTGCTACAAGATGGCGTTGTATACTTCGACTACCCAAGCATAATTGATGTTTTTGCGTAATTCCTCTGCTCCCCACAAGATGTCGATGTACTACTGTAGCTTTACCACGTCCTGCACTTAACTTCTCTACTCTCCGCAAGATGTCACTACTATAAATTTAGCATGGTCGTAAGTAGTCGTAACTACGTAACGCACAGCACGCGCATCGGCTATCTTCGCCACAATGAAATGTCCTTGATACTTGCCCGTAAATACGAACCGAAATTGAGCGCTTGGGACTTAGTGTAGTACCAAGGTCCTTGAGACTTAGTGGAGGAGTCAGTGTGGCCCTTAGGCTAAAAAGTTTGGAGACCCCTGCCCTAGCTTAGAAACCTTAAAAAGTATTTATACACACTTTTGTGAAGAAACGAGTGACTCCCACTTTTCAGATATAAATTCGACTTCGTCCTGAGGGAAACGAATGTAATTAAAACACTGGGATGTGTAGTAGCTCAATTGGATTCGCATTCGGGAGATTAGCGGTCAACCATTCTGACTTGTTTTTTGTTTTTTTTAGAGCTTTTTCTCGGTCACACCAGGCAAATTATGGGATACTATCTTCAAATTAAGCCGTGGAAAATTCAAGCATTCTTTCCATATCCCATCTCAGCTTGAGCCATAAGTGCCTGAAACCCATAAATGAATTCAAGACGATTCAACAAACTTCGAGGGATGATAGCAAATCAAAGAATAAGGAAGAAGATCTTAAGTCACCGAATGGAAATTCCGCCAGGCTTCCGAAAGCATGGGAAAATGAGCTTTAGAATTTCATATTTCTAACAATCAACGTGAATGTGCCGACTTTGTACTTGCGCCAAGTCGATACCTCCAAAAGATTCCACGAGCAGGGATGTTAAAAATCATGTGGTTGCATAACAGACATTCATCGAACGTTTTACTTATTTGTTATCAATGAGAGATAATGGCATTGCCTGGTTGAATTGCGGTGATTGCGTAGGCCATTGCTAGTCACTAGGAAAGTCGTTTTATTCATGCTCATTTCGACCTACCTTTACTTCAGAGAATGATTGAGAGTCGCCTACGTTCACTGAGGACTACCCTGTGCACATTTTGCACAATTTTGGAATATATATATTTTTTGGAAAAAGCAGGTTTAAAGTCTTTGACGATAGTACGCCTCATTAGGTGAAGTTAATTTCATCACTCATTGGACAGCATATCGCTCCGAAACGCGGCCTATTTTCCACCGCAGTGACTTTTAGGACTTTTCTATTTTACTTTTTCATGCGCTATCAACCCTCGAAGTTATGTATTTATTTATTTATTTATTTGCGAATAAGTTCCAAATACATCCCATGTCGACCATTTTACGTCCAAACACTAACAAATTAACAACAATAAGAAAAATATAAACAACACTATGCACAACAACGTCAAGAAAATATTATTTACAAATACAATTTGTTTATCTGAGCCCTAAAAGTGCTCTCAGAGACACAAAAATATCAAATGTCTGTGGGTGACAATCATATTTATGAGTGGCCTTTGAACCAAGTTTATTCTGGGTTTGTTTACATAAAAGAGGGCTAGATTTCGTGTTCGTCTGATAGGTACACGAAAGTTGATTTGTGACAATAAGGTCTCACATGGAATATTGCCTTTAAATAAACAATTTTCTGCAAGAAAAGTTCACCAATGTTGCAACGAGCTCGAGGTAATTTTATATTCAATAGTTTCATTAAATCCGCATTAGAGAACGCACGTAATTCGGGAACTCTGACTCCCACTATAGTAACAAAGAAATTTATAATAGATTCTAGCTTAGTAAGATGCGTGGGACATGCCATGGACCATATAGGCGAGCAATATTCAATAGTACGTGACACACAGGACTTGTAAAGCAAGCTAAGCGCAGACTGATTTAGGATTTCTGTGAAACGAAAGAGCAAACCTACTTTCGTCACAACACTTCGAGTAATATGAGTAATGTGTACAGAAAAAAGTGAGCTTGCTGTCAATAACAACACCAAGGTCTGAAAGAAGCAGCAGCATTTACATTTATATTTTTAATGGGGTATGAGTGATGGATTGTCTCTCTTTTCAGAGAAATAGAAGCTGCACATTTCTGAGGATTTAGCATTAAATTCCAGGTATCGCACCATGTAACGAATTGAGATACGTCATCTTGAAGGCTTAACCGCAGTAGCTCACAAACGTGTATAAACGTTGATTTTTTTTATTTTGTTCGTTGATTCAACATTATCAATTGAAAAAGTAAGTTTAATTTTAAATCATATTTCAACAAAGACTTGATAATGTTGAAAAGATGTTAATTCAACGTGGAGTCAACTGTTATTTTCAACTATGGTATAGATTTCGTTTCATGGGATTCTTTCTAATTTAATGGGATAAAATTTGTAATTAAAAGCTAATTGAACGTCATAAACTATTATTATGTGTTCTCTTTTGCATGTTGAAAACACGTTGAATTTCAATCTATATTCCAACGAAAATTTGATTTTGTTGATAGGGCGTTGATATGATGTGTTTATTATATTGAACTGTGCCCTAGATTGCAATTAAATTTTTGCTTAGAATCGAATAGAATAAAATTAACTACGTTTCTCACGTTGTCAATTGCGTGTTGAAAAGAGATTTAATTTTAAACTATATTTCAGCGAACAATTAATTTCATTAATAGGGAGTTCATGTGAAGTGTTTTCAACTATGACATAGATTTCGCTTTACATGCGTTTTTCTAAGCTGACATATTACACTTCTTGAGAAATACAGATTTAATAGTGCAGCGATGGTCAAAGTGTTAAATAAGGAAAATGCACATAACAAAGAAAGAGGGAAAGTTTTCTTTATTCTTATTCTTACATGATGATGTAACGACCCGTCTGGATTTGTGGCTCTTACAACACTGCCTTTTCTTATAGATACCGTAAAAGAATAGTGAATCTCAAGGTAACTCCCTGGTCAAGGGGTAACGTGTCGAGCTATCAACGGCGAGTACGGAACGTTCCAGCTTCGAATCCTGCAGCAATTTGGATTGTTTACTGTTAGAAAGTTAATACTGTATATTATGACGAAAGCAACGGACAAAATGCAACTAAATGTGTATACCGGTAGACAGCAACCATTCTCTGTTTTGGCCAACTGAATCCGTTTCTTCATCGTCCGCTTTCAACTAGTTTCTTCTCAACCATTATTCAACGTGGAATAACCCGTTGAACACAGGACATGTCTGTACATTTACAACATCAAAATAACGTTTCGGTACTAACGTTTAATCCACGTATTTTCAACGTATGTGTGCTACTGAGGAAGGTATCGTGGAGAGTAGAGATTTGTCTGTAAAAATTGTCGATGCATTACGTTACCACCCTGTATAAAGAAAGAAAACAAATTTTTTGTTGAAATATGAAATGTGTCTAGTATCTATTTTCTCCCAAAGAGCAACGTACGTATGTCTAGTGTACTGGGAAATTCTGTTTGCTTCTTCAGAATGCAACTTAAAGTGGGACACACAAATGTTGGAAACATATTTCTAATTTTTCTCCAGCAGGATTTAATTTCCGTTATCTGCGCTTTCGCGAGAGAAGTTGAATAAAGTCAGCTCCAGTAAGCATGACACAAGTAAATGCAGTTGAAGCTGGCATTAGGAACAGAATGTCTTGGCTTCATGTTCATTTCCCTTTTTTTTTTATCAAATTGTAGCTTGTTTGCTTTCAGGAGTGATTTTAATGGAAGGAAAGGAAACCATTGTAATGCCATTTCAACAGTTAATTTAAAGCAGAGCTGGGTTTGAGGATAAAGGAGTATTGTATCTGCACATGGTGCCAAACTGAGCGGGGGGGAAAAAGATTTGTATCGTATTTTTCTTTTAATTTTTTCTGTGTATGGAACACAAGTGACTCGATTTGTCACCAATCAGAGAATGTACTGGATGATCATTTTCTGTAAACACGGAGAAACAATAAACATGTTCTTCTGCTTTTCGAATTTAATTTACTAATTACTTTTATTACAGGGCGTTATTTGTAGAGGGAAAGGGAGCCAATATCCTGGCCCTGGGGCCTGTTTCACGAAAATACCTTGTAACTTCTCACTCTTCAGTTTGCATTTCCGGAGAATTGCCTGAGAAGTGCTAAGCTCCTACTATAATTTCCTGTCGTCATTCAGTCGTTTTGTTACCATTCTGTGGAGAGTGTATGATTATACAACACAATTTCCTATTACGGTAAACATAAAGATTGTGGCGGGAGGTTAGCGCTCTCCAGACAGTTCTCCGGAAATGCAAACTGAAGAATGAAAAGTTGCCAAGTACTTTCATGAAACAGGCCTCTGGTACTTTAGTTATCCCTTTTCTTGAAGGAAGGAAAATCGGTGTATTTACGTCCAGTATTTCAACAGGGGCGAGTATGTTTGGGCATTAATTTTCCCCCCATCCCTTTCTGTGAAAAATAACAACCTGGCCTATAGGCATCTAAGGTTTAGGCTGTGATAGTAGAGGGGAAAGCATGCAGACATCTCAGCCAACCCAATATCGGATTAAAGTCGATTGGATGACTTTACTTCAGAAACTGCCTTCGTAACACAAAAACACAAACATGTTACCCACAACCCCCACATAGAAGATGTCAGCATAGCCGAGTGGTTAGTCGCAGACAGTTGGAGGTTCGAATTCCGTCACAGACAATTAAAAAATTCACAAAGCAATAAATATATAATAGCGAAGCTAATGTAAAAAAGTCAACTAAATATGGATCAACCATTGTGTGTAACATTTCGCCAAGGAAATAACTGGCTCACTGAAAAGGGCGGTTGTGTGGCTGTGGCTGTTAAAATAAGGCCGTGGCGAGAGAGATGTTATATTAGATTAGTTTCTCTGGCGAAAACCGCAAAAGTAGAACGGCGGCAATACGACTGTTGCCGCCTAAATACCGTCTTATCAGTAGCAAAGCGGTCATAGTTTCTGGCGGGCCGCAAGAGACCCACTGGCGTATAACGGCGGCATATGGCGGTTATACAACTGTTATACCGCCTTGGCGTAGAGAGGGTAATGGTGGAATATGGCAGCTATACGACTATTGCTTCCAAAATACCATCTTGGCAGCAGAGATGCGGCTTTAGTTTATTTTCTTAAGCGAGCCGGCGTCGGCCGCCGAATCCGAGTTGGGTCGGCCTTCCAACGTTTTCCTCATAAGGTGTATAACTCTACAGATACCTTACCAATTTTGGCTTTAACCCCCACAAATTTATATCCTGGCAGAATCCCTGGTTGTTTTTTCTTTTTAACATTGAAGAATGTGCTTAGAATATCCTTGCATTTGAGTACGTTGACATTATACTTTGCTCTAACTTTATGCAACTGTATAAACTTATTTGTATTTATTTATTTATTTTTCAGTTTAACGATGACACACCAATCTATAAATGGAGCCCCGTATGGTTGAACAACTACGGCCACTATAAAAGGGTAAGTGTTTATAAAGACATAGCGTGAAATATCGTGGAACTTATTTCCGACAAGTCTTTACGTGAGCTAGAGCGCGAATTTTCATCATTTGCCCACAGAACTATAAGAAATGTAGCATCGACTATTTCGCATATAACTTCAATACTAGCGACATTTGAGTGTAGCGGCAGGAAGTGGAAATGTCAGGTACTATCATGTAAGCGTAATATATTATTTTCCGAAATAAAGAAGTTCGTTGTTATCACGTATTATATATAACTTATTTTAATAAATAATATATAGAATAGCAATCATTAGATTCCATATTTTCTCTAAACTTAGACTTCCTGGACTACGTCGCGAGACATTATTCGAGACAAGACGGCCCAATACGTGAGATGGCAGCACAAGTTTCTTTTGATAATATAACGGAGTTTCATTTCTGGTATTATTCTATGGCCAGTTCTGGGTCAGGCTCACGTAACTTGTCCAGTGCTTAATGTATCAAGATATCAAAAAAATTTAAGGTGTTTGGTATAGAAAAAGAGTATAACAATCTTTTAATAACTACAATTTTATCTCAAATGTACTGAAAAGAACAAAGTAATTTGCTCAAATACGCATAACTTTTAAGAATAAAGTGACCTAAAATTAAAGCATGAAACACTGATGGAAAATTATGTTTATATTTATTACTTACATGTTCAGTCACACAATTCTTAAAAGTTATAAACAATATTATTTAAAATATTAACTTTTTACTTTTTAGGGTATTTTAAATATATGGGTTGTTTCTAAGTTTTTCTTAAAATATTTTATTAAACTATTATTTTTTTTATTTATTTAAATATATTTTATCTAACTCTAATAGGAGTGGGTGTAATAGGAACTTAAAGAATTGAGAACCAAATACCAGAGGAACAGGATCGAAGAAAACCGGATACACATTTCTAAGATCCGGATGTGGATCCTCGGGCCCAATATCCGTATTTAGGTAACCAGTTTCAATATTCTGATCTGGGTACCCGGTTCCAATATCCGAATCCCAGTACCCGGTGCCAATATCCGAATCTGGATATCCGATTCCAATATTCAGATCCTGATACTCCGTTCCAATATAATCCGGATCGAGGTACTGGGTTACAATATCTCGATGTTAACGGCTCAAGGTAAAACGAATCCGGTTCCATGTGCCCATCCTTAATTTATACCGACTAATAAGATGTAATTATATTTTGGATACAGCTTTGTACTAACGACTGGAAACTTGTGTATCTTGTTTTCTTTAAATAATAGAGAAAGCGAGGAAGCAAAAATTCAGGTAGTTTTTCAGATCTGCCAGCATTTGTAGAGAGAATAAGGAAATTTTAAAATAGAGATTGCGACTATCTTGGATTTTAAAATTAAAAATTCTTAATAAATAGTTTCCGTGCTATCATCAAGGACGCTCAAGGCTATTGTGAAACTAACAGGTTGCTCTAGGTGTAACGTCATTATTTTCCGAAGAAGTTAGAATTAGAGATAAACTATTTTTTAAAAGTTAGCTCTTCGATTCTGCTAACATTCAAGACGACTATGCTTCGTTGGTAGCATTTCAGGCATACAAGAAACCTTCTTTATAAAATAGATTGGCAACACTTACAATTGCATTACTCAGGAGGGAAAACCCAACAGTATTTTGCAATTGTAACGAAAAATGTTTCTGTTAAATTTGGCTCCTATCAATAAGACTCATGGAGCCAGCGCCAGGCCAACCATGGCCCAACAGCGTAACTATTGCCCAACTGCGAGTTTTGCTGATAGGGATGCTACTACGTCTAACGTAATGGAAACAATTGGAAACATTGAATTGTATAGAAAATAGGTTGGCAATACTGGGTGCTTCGGGACGAAGACACCCACAAGAATTTTCAATTGTTTGGGGTACGTAGGTATAACGAAACGGAAATAATTTAGAAAATTGTATTTAAAAACAATCGGTTAGCAACACTTACGCGCTGCACCAAACAAGACGGTTCGGGCGGCTCAGCTAGGTTAGCCAAGATCTTTCCAACAACACTTCAACCACGTCTCTATACATGTTGTGGTTCATCAGCCACACTGGACAGGAGATGGTAACACTGACAACGTGATGTTTTGGAACAGGGACACCCAAGTGTAAAATAATGCTTATGCCAAGTTTGGTGCTGCTACGCAATGGAAGCAATTTAAAATAAATGAATATTATAGAAAATAGGTTAGAAACATTGACAAATGGAATGCTTGGGGAGGTGGGCACCCACAGTATTTTTCTATTGTGTGCAATAATTATGTCAAGTTCGGCACAGCTAGGTATAACGGAATTGAATAATTTTGATCAAATGCATTTTTATAAAATGGATTGGCAACCCTGAACCACTGAAGAAATCAAAACGATTGAGGTGACTTTGAGCTACTCTAGAAAATACATTTCTAACAATACCTCAAGCATCTCTCCACCGCTTCTAGTTCCTGAGATATAATTTCCGGATATTGACAGACGAACTGAGCGGGATTAGAAGGTTTCTCTTCCGTTATAGTTTCACTATCAAGGGACCTAAAACTGAATCCGAATGTCACAACGTCTGTCCACCATTTTTGTATGCCCAGCTAGGATCTAGGAAAGAGGTAACGATTTAAAATGAAAGTGTCTGAGTAATTTCTGGAAGTAAAAGAAGTATGCATCCAACAAGTTAACCCTAGAAGTACAAGGTGGGGAATCACCGGTGACCCTGCTACTTATAAAGGTCGATCTGCATAAATGCTTGATTGGTAATGGACTACTAATTTCTGGCTGTGCATACCAAGATGGCTGGACTGCGTTGTAACGTTTCTTAATTTTTTTTTAGCATATCTAATTGTAACATCTTTGGAAACATTCATTGACGTCACGCATGAGACAACCTATTAGACCGTCTTTTGATGTACACGTTAGCCGCGTGCTTTGCTTGTGCTTTCTATGATTAGCCAATAAAATACTTGAACACGTTTCAAATGGCTACTCAGCCAGAACACAAGCAAAGCAAGTGGCTAGCGCGTTCATGGAAAGCTGGCCTTAGTTCTATAACCCTTGAAAACAATGTAGAAAGTTTCAATTTGATTGCATAATGGTAGGGATTGAAAATTTGCCTACAAGACATGAACGACACCCCCTTCTCCCCACACAGATGTACCATGGTTACTAGAGAAGTAGAAATAATATTAAAATGTGTGTTCTTTGTATTGAAATCAATTCCAGGATCTTATTTCATGAAATGACTCTACAAGTCTGCACTATGCATTTTGATAGTCTTCTTGTTATTTACGTTTCATGTAGAAAATAATTTGGAGACGATTTGGAAGAGTGAAAAGAGTAAAGGACCAAAGATTTCATTTTCAGTAAAATATCATTGCATTCTGCAAAATACGCAGAGAGCAGGAAGATGTCTTTGTTTCACACTTCGCAAAATTTAAAAAAAAAAACTTCCTATTGAAAACTTTTCACATGATAAACTTCATGAACCACAAATGTTTAAAGGTGTTCAAACTCTTCTCACTCTTCAAGTTACATCTCTACTGCTCTGTGAAAAATGGATACACGAAACGAAGTAAAGAAAAGTGCAGAATGAAGTGTGAAGTATGACAAATATTTTTTTCTCTTCATGAAACACTCTTTTGAAAAGTATGTTGTGGACAGAGGGGTAACATACTTTGGAGAACGCCACTGAAATCCCCAGACGGGAAACAATTTGTATTGTCACACCACAGTTCATTGCTCCAGCCAGGAAGAAATTCCCAAAATTCTTGGGCGGACATAAATACGAAAGCAAGAGATGAAGGACGGAAGAGGGAACTTTTCAATTTATGTAAAATGCAAACCGCAAAGTGAAGACCAGTTCATGAAATAGGGCCCATGTCTCTTGCTCTTAGTTACCTCACAATTCCTACCTAAAGACGAGGTTTGAAATGAATATATACATATATATATATAAATTTTACAATTTGAGAAATAACATGTTTTTGCTTGTTAACCAACTTTCCCTAATTCATCTAGCGATGATGATTCGTAGGGTCTACTAGGAGCCAACAATCTTGAGGTTCTAAGTTCAAATCTTGTAGAAACCTTGAAAAAAAAACAAGTGAATCAAATAATAAACCAAGAAAGGAATTTTGGTGTATTTTTGGCATTTATGGGACAACTTATAAATTCTTAATAGGGGTGTTCGGAAGTGCGAAGTGAATTCGGAATTTCTTCGAATACGGAATTCTGACTTTCGAAATTACCAATTCTGGAGTCCTGATTTCAATTCCGGAATAATCCGGAATTCCGAACACCCTAGTTCTTAACTTCAGGCTATTTAGTTGTTATTTAAATTCGAAATGAGAAATATTTCGAAATTTATCGCCCTTGTTAAATTAGTGAATCGAATACATTTATTAATTGCAGAATACTGCTTTAGTTTCTGATTATCAAACTCCTTTGATTAGTGACTTAGTAAATTAAAAAAGATATCATCAAGGTTCGAGGTAATAGTAATTGGATACCTCTAATAGTAGGTTTACTCACTCGTTTTTATTACTACTACCGATAGAAAAGATATTCCAGGGTAAAGGTCTAGAATACTGTGCCCCACTATGTACACATGGAAAACGAATAACGCAGAAAGATGCATATTTTGTCTATTTGGTATAATTGGCAATATTTGTGATTATAAAACATCTTGGTATAATAAAATCTGGCTCAACCATAAAACTGGTAATGAATAGGGCACAGGAACCTACACTATTCAAGCTTAGAGTTATCAATTTTTACGGTTCTAATTTCTTCTCGTGGAGAATAATACGTATGATAGAAAATAGAATTGTAAAGAAATTACTAAGATGTCTCTTCACATAGAAAGTTAAGATAGTCAATATTAAAACATTAAACTCTTTTCTTAATATTTTTAGAGTGGTGATGGAGAACAGTGCATACCCGAGAATGGAATTTGTGCGTATCAAAAAGAGCCTGACGGTCCAGTTGTAGAGCTTCAATGCTGTGGAGGTTCGGAATGTATGTTGTCAGGGTTCGTCTATCGCTGCTTATCACTCAGGTACTTACGTTTTCCATTCTATGTACAAATACCCAAGTTAATTAATTTATAAACAGTAAAGATGTAAAAACTAAATCGAAATGATTACACTTTAATCCAATCACTTTTTTCCAGGATTCTTTGAAATTATTCAGACCTTTATCGAGACAATCCAGACTCGATCAGAAGTTTCAGACTGTATTTGCCCATTTAGATGAATTGAAGACCTCAGGAAAAGAACGTGCTTTGTCCACTTTCTTGATTTTACAGGAAAGCGTTATAAAAGTCCATAATCAGCGTTAAGTATACCTGAACTTCAAATTAAGATTTACTTGTAATAGACGGACTATACATATATATGCATGATAGTTTGTTAAAAAGGTTCTTCAAAGATCAAATGGATCTCAATTTGGTCGAAATTAGACAAAACACGCTCTTTTCCTGTGGTCTTTAATAGTAAAGCTTGTCGTCTTGTAATAAAAGAGGCCGGGAGTCGATCCTGCTGAACGTTGATACGCTTAACGATCTGCTTCGGAACATTCAATATAGGACAAGTTCACAGGGCTTTAACACCACCTCTATAGAATGAAAAGCAGTGGAAAATCATTAGTACGAGATAAATGTGATTCTCTGCATTATGTGCAATTAGGATAACCCAGTACGTTAATAAAAGCGTGTGCTTGTCATGCAGTTAACAGTCAACTTTATGGAGATGACTTCTTGATGCCATGAAGCAATGTAGGTTGGGCCAACGATGACTCATCGTTGACCAGACCTTGTTGGGCACACACTGTTGGAATGAAAAGCAGTGGAAAATCATTAGTATGAGATAAATGTGATTCTCTGTATTATGTGGAATTAGGATAACCCAGTACGTTAATAAAAGCGTGTGATTGTCATGTAGTTGACAGTCAACTTTATGGAGATGACTTCTTGATGCCATGAAGCAATGTAGGTTGGGCCAACGATGACTGATCGTTGACCAGACCTTGTTGGGCCGATGTTGGGCAGCACTGTTGGAAAATCGTACGTTTGGGCGATTCGTCTTCTCTACCACACCTATACCACTAACAGTTAACGAACAATGAGTCAATGATTCCAACCATATCTTGCACTTGGCCCAACCAACATTACTATGTTGTTTAGGATGTTGTTTTCTAAATGAATCTGCAGTTGTTTCCCAGATGTCGCTGTCTTTGTTAGCCAAAATGCTGATGATAATCTAATGTAATAAGATTACATTCATACACTTGGATTAGCTATTTAAAGCTAACTAAGGAAACCGGTGCTAGGTAGTTATTATTTATTAAGAAATGCATGTTATAAGTTGTGCTTGATATATAAGTATACAGTTCCACAGAGGATAATATTTACATATCGTAAAATTGAAACTGTTACACACTATGTTGATATCTAGAACTCAATAGCACTAATATCGAACTAGTATTACCACTACCAGTTTTGACAATTCATACATCGATAAATGCTTTCGGTTTTTTTTTACATGAAATACCTGTCATTATTAATACTCGGAATTATTGTTCCAAAGGCCTCGTCGAACATATACAGCCCCCCGGCCTTGGCAAGTGTTAAATGGGCCCTGCTGGTCAACGTAAGGTAAACATTTTTCGTGGCTTCCCTGCTTTTTGCATGATATTGGTTCCATTCGATCGCTTGGAACGTCTTTTGTTTTCTTTATGCAAACTGCGTTTTCTTCGCTTTAAATTAAATATAGCTTTTATTTTTTTCATGTTTATCGTGTTCATCCTCGATAACTCAAAAAAATTGTTGTCGAGCTTTGAACAAAAATAAAGTGGATTACGTAAGAGCATATCGTTTTCAATTTTACAATACCGTCTAACAGCCACTTTGGGTGAAAAAGACTTTTCTGCATGTTTCGAGTTGTATTTTATCAAGGCAGCTCTATCTTCAAACTAGTTCTTTGTTTCTGCAACAGATGGTGGTGTAATATCGTCAAGAGTAATAATACCAGGTATGAAAGGCTTCACTACAAATTTAGTGTGTTTTCTTCTTCCTCTTGCAAGACTTATATTTTGCAACTTTGGTGTTATTGTAAAATCTGCGACGAATTGCAAAATTAAAAAAAAATGCCATTTTCGAAAACAGTGGCGTACAGGAAAATATTTAAGAAAAGGTCAATATAAAAAGAATTACAAGTGGAAAATTGAGTTAACTTTATGTTTCGACCTTTTAAGTATCTACTTTTAGAGGGGTTTTTGTTATTTCAGATGATTTGGAAGCCATTTTTTTTAATTTTAAAGGGCTATAGGCAAGGTTTGGGAGTTACAGTAGGTAATTCTTAGAAGAGCAATATTTCGTCACCAATTTCGTTCATTGACAAATAATTCAGAAACAACTGTGGTATCTAAAACATATTTAAAACATTGCAAATATTCTCATTAATTCCATCGATTCTTGATGAATTTAGAATTCCATTTCAGCTTATTCTCAATAATTACTTTTTCCAACATAAACCCAAAATTTCAATAATGGATCAATTCACGTTTTATAAGTGACAATTACATACAATCTTATAGTAGATTATTTTACCAGTATTGGTTTACTGTCTTATGGCAAAACATTAATCCGTTTCTTAAAATAGTAGTAGTCACTTTTTATATGTGTAGTGTTGCCAATTTTTTTAAACATTTTTTTATTCTTTTTATATAATTAATGTTTTATATGTTGAAATATTTTTATAAAATTTATGTATTCTTTAAATTTTCTAGTCTGCTTTTCTCATTTCCTGTTGAACAATTTTTAGTAGAATATAATTATGTAGCTGTATCTCCATTATGCTTTATAAATACATTAAATAATTCATTAATTGAATGTTCAAATCTCACATTTCTTGTTTTGTAAATTATCTCTGTTGTATTATTCACCTATTTGTTCGTATTATTAAAATTTCCAAGATTTCGGGTTCGCATCACTTCCATTCTCAAGAGAATTTAAACAAGGTTGAGAATTAAACAAGAAGTAAAGAAATAAGAATGTAAGGCGTTACTTGAAAGTTTACTGATCTTTGTAAGTTAATAGAAGATGTCCAAGTTTATGATTTACATTGTTTCCTGCGCACCCCTGCCCCCACTCAAAGGAAATAGTGTGATTATCTTTTAATTACAGTTTGCTCGTCCATAACTCAGGTCAACGACGCATTTAAAGCCGATAAAAATAAAGTGACTTCAAAGTTGGGCTTAGAAACCTTGGTTTATCAGGTTGTTCTTTTAATGTAGTAAGGCTATATCTTTCTTCTATGGTGCTTTTGCACTTCGCGCACTCAGCCTTTAAAGCAACACACACTAGCGCGTAAAGGGAGCAAGTAGAAAGAAACAAATTTCAGATTGCGATTCATCCTCTATACACTATAAACCAATTTTCTCATATTCACCTTGTATTATTTCCAAAATCTTGCCTTCAATCTCCATGGTATTATTTCGAAGCAACACCAAAACTTTCAAAGTTTTAATTGTAGGAACAAGTTTTACAGCATATGGATAGTTTACAAGACAAGTGGTTACATCATCAGCATATAACAACAAATGTTTTCTTGATTGAAAATCAAGTTAATGTTCGTGTAGAGTTTGCCAATTAAATTTTGTACAGTGCATATAGAAAGAGTAGCTGGATAAATTGCTTGAGACAAACATCACATATTTCTATCATTCCTCGATCTTTATCAAGCGATAAAATTTTAGAGATATCTACGCGACCTTTCTGTTTCTTCTTGACCTTTTGGCCCATATTTACCTGATCATAACGATAAAAATGAGCGTTCCGCAAGCCAGCAAGTTCGTGAGCATAATGTTCATGATAAATGCTAGTCGATGTTGGTTTTCCTATTACCTTTGAACAGATAAAAACGATGTAAATATGCCAAAGGCAATACCTTTCCTCGGCAACCACCTTGATTACATGAAAATAAACGCGGACACTCACATAGCGATTGATACCGAATCCTGCCTACGATTCATATGATCCACTATAAGTCTTTGACCACCAGATGAAGCAGGAAAGGGTTGAGTACAATATAGTGACTATATCAATAATAGTGAAAATAATTTCCAAACAATTAAAAGAATTACCAGAAGACGCTGATAAAAAGCAACAACATAGGCATAAAAAATTTACTTGATCCCACCAAGAGCTTCATCAGACGACTTCAATGGTTAAAAAAACCACTGAAACGACTATAGGCGGAAGTCGCAGGAAGAATAACGGACAACTAGGTTGAAGTCGTAGTCGTAATCTTTCTAGAATCTTCCTTGTGACTACTAACTATGGTATTTTAATGAGTTGTCCTTTAACTCATCTGATAAAGCTTGATTGTATAAAGTGAAACGTTTAAATTAAAATTTTTATCAACATGTTCAGATGGGACGTAAATAATTATTTAGAAATTATAAACAGTGACACGTTGCAAACAATAAATATTTTCGGTGATCCCTTAGACATTTTACATTTTTTGAAAATAGGATTTAATTTACTTCATCACAAGTATGTGAGAAGAGGGAGATAAGGCGTTAATTAAGGTACTTAAAGCTTGACGTCACACTTTCAGTTCCCCTACTTATCACTATGTGGCCACTCTTCTCTTATGTGTTAAATAAGATAGCAGATTGAGAAACTTCAGATCTGACGATCGATGGATAATTATATCTTAGCTTCAATCATTCGTTGGTTCAGAAGCATTTCTAAGGGATGACAAGTTTATCCTCTAATTCTAATATGATTAACTTATTACTATTGGTCTGTTTTTTTATATTCCTTTTCCAACAACTTAAAGATAGGGTGTTTTTTTAATTAGCACTAGAGTTCAAGGAAGGGATTCGTGTACTAGTGAATTTATTTATTTGAAATAAGTTTCTCCCTATCTCTTACCGTTTTCGACATAGTGTGTATCATGAGGTGCATACCTGTTCATCTATTTATTATTCAATTTATGAACAACATTAGCTTAGAATACTATGTAGATTTAACTATCACTCCTGATACTTAAAGCTGAACTCTGTAATTATTCCCTTACTTTTTCAGGGACTTTGAAGATATAAGCGAGGATGAGAATAATGAACTCATTAAATAAACATACTCCTCGGAACTTCCATGAGGATACAACGATACATAAAATTTCCACAGAACAAACACATATCCTGATTTGTTTCTAATGTTGTACAAATGGTTGACGTGAAGTGTTTTCAAATGTTTTGATTCATTAATCAAATCAAATAATGTATTAATATATAATATATAAATTACATTAGGGTATGGTATACAGCATTACAATATCAAGTATTTAGGAAAACAAAACCGTTACTACTTCATTCTCATGTATGTTAACATAAATAGAAAGTTTGCAGAAATAAATTCAAGTATCGCGTTGATACATAGCAAAATTAAAATTTGCCCCCATATTCCTCTTAACTTATGGATTAGAATCTAAAATTTTGTTTGCATTACACTCACTAAAGCAGTTACACTTTTATTCTAATGATCTCATTTTAACACTCTGGATCTTCCGTAAATCTGAATAGATTATGTAGATTCAATAATAATGTGGTAATGCCATAAACTATTAATAGATAATCTATTTTAAAAGTTTCATAAACATTCTTTTATAAGTCATATCTTTCAGTTAGAGAGAACCTTGAAGATTGTTTTGTCAATATTACTTCTTCAATTTAGTTTTCTAAAATTTATATAGAAGTTACATCCTTAAGAATAATAATATATTAGTATAGGAATTAAGTAATTTTGCATTATGACAATTTAGTATATATGAGAAATAAATATTAATTCCATTTGAATAATTGATAATGTTTAATCCGTTATAAAATATATGGAAGCTTGTAGCAGTTAACAAATTTTAATTCTTTTCATCTTGTTGCAATAATTCTGACCTACATTCTTTGTTTGTAAAGCTATATGGCATACCCATATTAAAGAAGGTATTTTAAATAATTTAAGTGTACCGGTATTATTGTATTTTTATGATATTAAGATAAACAATGTTGGATTTAAAGATTATTAAATGTGTGTTTGGAATGTACGTGTTTCTAAGTTTTAAGATAATACATACATAGTATTTATAGCCCAAGGAATTAGTTAACATTTCATACCAATGCAAAGAAGTTAATTTGTTTCATTTATCAGTATCAAAAGTTAATAAATTTTAATATATCTTAATGTTATGAGATAAATATAAGTAAGTTTTATGTTTTATTAGTGCAATCGTAAGAAAATAATACCAGGCTGTAATTGAAATGTAAAACCATAAATGTATATTCGGAAACATTGTTTAAATTGAGCATAAGATTTTCAAGAATCCAGAGAATATTGTGGATGTTATATTTATACTTGTTACAATTATATAGTGGTTGTTAAATTTATATAAGTTTAAAATTATGCTTATTAAATTTGCATGCTCAGTTATATTTTTCTTGTGAAATTGTAACTTAAGAAAGTGGGTTAATGAAAGTAGATTTTGTCTTGCCAACCTCGATCTATTCAATTCTACTAACTCGCAACGATTGCTAGAACAAATGGAAATTTGTCAATGTAGATATAAGTAATTTCAAAGTAGTATTGCCTACACTATAATATTGTATTTCTAAGCATGTCAAAGGTGAATCATTTTTACCTGAAATTGTTTAGAAGTTACTAATGTCCAGTCATATATTAACAGTTCAATGCAGCATGTTTAAAAGCACAATTAATGTTCTCTGAATTAAAATTTAAAAGAATTCGTGTATGGGTAGTGTGTATTCATTGTACGAATTGATAAACTAATTTTCTGAAACCAATGACAGATTATCCACATTGAAAACATTACTAATTTAAATCAATTTTAATTGTCAGTTCATATGTTTGTTTTATATGAATGTCTTCTTAATATTATGTAATGATTAAATTAAATGTGTTATATGTAAATATAATGTATAATAAAGATTACATATTTTAACTTATATGTTTCTTGTTAGAAAAAGTTTTTATATCAGTAAAAAGTCCCTAACCTTCCTATGTCAAAGAGAAAGTTTATTTTTGGACCAGAATTGTGCAGAATTATATAAACATAAAATAAGCGTTTGACTTCTAAATGTGTCTTTCTAATGGTCAAGTAACGAAGCAGAATTTAATTGATGGTCTTTGCGAGTGAACATTTTATAATATTAAAGCCATCTCTGATTTCATTATCTCGAAAAGTAGTGCATATGGAAAATGCATTGCATAGTCATCTGATGTGTCATTTTATATGTTTTTCAGGGTGCTGAACACGTTTCCGACAGTATAAGCAGTGAAAAGTGATGTTCGACCTCAGAATTTAAGGGTTTCGCCATATCTGACCTTGACTGACCGTCGATCGATCAGGGTTCTTGCAACCAGATCCAAATTTCTTGTGCCATCTGGTTTTTGTGCTGTGATCAATTGCACCTTCAGCTTTCGCATTATAAAATGTTTAGGGATTCTTTCGCGGCGTTATGGCCTAGTTCCAACTCGTACAGAAAAAGTTACCAAATTAGACGATGTTACATGTTCTAACTTTTACATTCTTTTCTTTAGTTCACAATGGTTCGTGGTGCCCTCAAATCTTGCAACGGTAATTTAACACATTTCCCGATGTCATAAAATTATGAAATATTGCATAGCGACGTAAGTCGACTGACAAAAAAAATATTCCATTGTTACTTTCATATATTTCTGTATATTTATATAATTACTAAAGCATACCGTATTTTTTTTAATATGGACTTTTTATCCTAAAAGAAATACTAGTCTGCAACAATCTTGTGTTTCACAGGTTGCAGAATACTTTAAGATTTGGGTCACAAAACATTAGCTTCAGAAAAGTATCCGAACATCGAAATAACTAGAAAAGAATTTAAAAAATCTTTTAAAACAATTTATATTAAAAGTAAAAAAAAAAAATGGTTATGCATGACTGAAAAGAAAAGCATGTGAGGGGGCGCCAGTTGAAAAATTTATAACGTGATTATATGAAAGCACACCGCATGCATGCTTTTCTTTTTAGTCATGCATGAACAAAATTATTTCTTACTTTTTAGTAAGAATTGTTTAAGAAAAGTGTGTCTTTTAAAAGCTTTTTTTTACGTTTTTGTAATTTCACAAAGAACGAAGCAGTGCACAACCTTTAACAGGACAAATTACTACGGAAGTGACGTGTTTCAACCGAAACCCTCGACTCCTTGACTTGTTTGGGCCACGTGATATGCATATCACGTATGATGCACATAGGTAAATATTGCAAAATTTTTTACTCGTTTTTATAATAAATACTGACATTTTAATTTTTGTTAAAAAGGTGTTCTTATGTCTTATACAGGTTTAGCATCCTCAGAAACATATAAAATGACATCTCAGATAACTATACAATAAATTTTCAATAGGCACTATTTTATTGAGGTAGTGAAATCAAATATGGCGTCAATATTCCAAAATTGCCACTCGCAGTGACCCGACTTTTTCTTCACTACTAGACCACTAGTAACAAAAACGAAATGAGTGATTCTCTAATAAGTGTATGCCATACAGAGCCATACTCATCATATGAACTAAAATGTCATAGTTCATAAACGCAGTCTTCTAGCAGTCAGCAATAAGAATTGGAATATGTTTTCTGTTTACCATGGCTCTAAAGTTCTCTCAAGGGATTCATATTTCTCAGAAATTTTAATTCAGCTGGGAAAATTATAATTTAACTTGAAAGGCAACCAAATAAAATATTATTGTGTTCAAATAATAACTAAATATACCACTACTGAAATAGAAAGTAGAAATTAATGAAACCAGGAGTTCTTGGAGATATTAGTATATTAAATCAAGGATTTTGTATTCCTAACATAGAGATTGTGTGATTATATATATATAATTAATTAAGTACTGTTTACCACAATCTTACTGTTAGGGTGAGTACACACACTTTTCGATTGCTAAGTGAAAGTTCTACCAACTGAACTACGGAGTATGTTTATGTTTGAGTTACCAACTAGTACGTATCATATTGCTGCCTTTAATTCAGTTTTCGCTGCCTTTATAGCTATGATCCCTTCACATACGTTATCCCTCTATTTTGCGATGTTTCTGGTGGTTTTGTAGTGCAGCAACCACAGAGACAAAATACGGGGTCGGAAAAATTAACTTGATGAACAAACCATATCAAATACTAGTCTGGACCAGAGTTGCAAAGGGTCACTCAGTCAATTGGGTCATTCGGATCAAGTTTTGGACCGGGTCCATGCTTGGTACCTGGCCTGACCCGATTTAAATCTGGTGACCTGGAAGGCAGAGCAGTTTTTGTTCTTTCCTTGTAAATATTTCTTGCGATGGAACAGTGTTTCTTCCAAAATTACCGAGACCGGGATTTCACCCGGAACGAAAAATTGGATACCGAGGAGATCTTAATAATAGGTAATAGCATATGAAAAAAGTCTCATATCCCCAGAAATAACAAAAATACCCTCAGAGGTGTACAAATAATCATTGACTGAGGTAGTCGTGTGGTCCGAAGCGTTAGTCAATATACAATCATCGGGTTTGTCGGATAACAAAGCCAGTCCGGCTACTTGGGCCAAGACCGGGTCACCGGTTCATTTAGGTCAGGTTTCAGCTCTGGTCTACTGTACACTCCACTCTGCCTCCGATTTAAGTTCGAACATATATCGGATTCCTTGTTAATACTAGCAACACATTTTTATAAGTTTATGTTTGCAATTATGACGAAAATCATAACTCGATCATTCCATTAAAAAAAAAAAAGTCAGTGTAACACCTCAAGAAAAGAAATTTCAGCGGGTGATTTTTTCTATCTCCTAATGCATATTTTTTTCTCTAGATATAAACTTTAAAGATTGCCTTTTTGCTGGATAGAAAAGTTATTCTTAAACGTGGTTTAAAACTATAAATTAAACTTTCTTATACCAGCAAAATTTGTGTATAAAATTCCATTAAATAGGCTCTACTATCTTCCAACTATAAATGTCTCGTTTTGCAACCTTAAAAATAATACAATTTAGGAATAAAACCAATTTAACTGCTGCAAGGTGATCAGTACCCTAGTAGCACAATCATCGGGCCAACAATGGGCCATCGTTGGGCCAACCATGTATGGTTGGCCCATCGTAGGCCCAACGTTGGCCGGATGACCTATGCTACTAGGGAACGCAAACTCGCTTTAGCATTAACACAAACACTAGGAACTACAGCTACGCCGTGTCTCCGCCAGGATACCTAAGGACAAGGAACATCACAATGCTTCAGAGTGCTACATCGAAAGCGAATCTCAACCTTAAACGTAGAACTCGCCCTTATATTGTAAATCGAATATCTCTTTAATTTATTAAAGTTCTATTATAGAATTTTACATGACAGCAAAACCATGTGTTTATCGTGTAACAAAAACAACATATATAAAACAGAGAAACTTTGGATTCGGACCTATCAATAATAGTTCATTGCGAGTTTCTACACTGACAAAGCACTCTTTATCTTTCAGAATTGATTAACAGTTCTTATTATGTGAGCACATCTTTAGAATGACATATATCTTGTTCTAATGACAAGATATTTGTAAATTGTATAGATACATAGTCATCATCATAATAAAAGATGCTGTACCCGATTCAGAAAAGATTCCGGAGCAGCAAACACTCGTGTTTTTGACATTATATACATAGGATATTTGTGCAAACATACTTCGTTCATCAAATATAGTTATAGACGTTTCTACAAAGTACACAGACTAAAAGAGGAAAGTGTTGCGCATTGAGTTCAGTACAAAAATCCTATAATACGCATGCGAAAAGGAAACACGTTTTCTATACATACACCAATTATGTAATTATATGAACTATTACGGTCATTCATATTAATTTAGCAATTTCCATAACTTCAGATGAGTAACGTAAATTCAAACATATGATTTACATCCACGCCGTGACTGAAGGTTTGATGAACCGCGAAATATACAACTTCAAGGTTACCAATTCAGTAGCATTCTGACCAAAACAATGCTAATAAAATTCACCTAATGAAAAGGTATCATAGAATAGGACTTATTGTTTAAAATTAATATATTGCAATACTACTTAGAACATCTCCTGTTACCTAAAGTATTTTTAGCTTTGAGTAATGGTGTTGGCAGGTCAACACAGCTTTTAGTAAAGACATGGACAAGGAAGCGGTCACGGCCTCTATTGAGGGTACAATCTCGACATTCGTTTTCGTAGAACTAAAAGAGAAATCCAGGAGATATTGTTTTTCGTTATGAGCTTGATTATCCACTCTGAGCATGATCTGAATCCATTTCTTATTAAACCCTCCTCTTCCTGTTGAGATATTTCCTCAGTCATACCAGGCAAATCCTGGGATGGTACCTACAAAATCAGCTCCGGCCGTCTACCTTCCAACATTCTCTCCCCCACTCTATTCCGGCCTGAGCCTTAGATGCCTAAAGGACTTAAAATAAATTCACTTCAATTCTAATTGGAGAAGGACGCGAGTTCTTCCTGACTCGTGCTTACCAGAATTCCCTTCACTTTCACCATGTGAATTTTGGGATTGTACCTAGACAAAGGTTCGCTACCTTCTTCCTCATTCAAGAATAAAGCATTCACGAATTGCCACATATCTTATGCTGCTGTCAAGAGCATACAACTGTAAATCAGCTTCATGCCCCGAATGAAAATGTATGTTAATCCCACTTTAGTGGACCAAGAAAAGAATGCAAAATAAGCGCAGATTAGATATAATGTATCGAACAAAAACACCAGAGGTGCAAAAAGTGGAGCCAAGTCCTTTTGTCCTAAAAAGGTGTGAAATGGGAGACAGATGAGCCAAGTTCCTTGGTGACAGCATGTAACAGGAACAAAGAAACTTGGCGCGAGCTGGTAACAGCCTTAGGGTTGGTGGCGGTGGACGTAGTGGGTTTTAGGATCCCCACCACCCTTATAGCTTGAGGATCATGAACCTTGCCACCTCGCGCCAAGTTCCTTTGTTCCTGTTACATGCTGTCACCAAGGAACTTGGCTCATCCGTCACCCATTTCACACCTTTTTAGGACAAAAGGACTTGGCTCAACTTTTTGCACCTCTGGTGTTTTTGTTCGGATTTCACAGCTTTTTGTACGTGTATAATATATATACTCGCTCGCTCGGCCTCGTTTAGGTCCTCGCCCCCCGTAGCTGGCTGCGCCCCCAACTTCGAGTATTTGGGTACTTACACCCCTTTATCGTAACCACTCTCCAGGACACTGTGCTTCCATGTGGCAGATTTTTTCCCATACCCACCACCCGTGAGAATGAGATATTTATTGAAACATAGGCAAGCTTTGCCATATTTATTGTAACCTACTTGTGATGATACAGCAAATTTGCTTCCTGCTGGCGGCCCTAAAATCCGCCACCACCAACCCTAAGGCTCGAACATCATCTGGTGTTTTGCTCGGATTTCACAGCTTTTTATACGTGTATATATATACTGGGTTCGCCTCGCTGGGTGTGCTGCCCCAGAATTCCGTGTGCGCCCAACTTCAATTTTTTAGGGCTACGCCCCCTTTCTTGTGATCAGACTTCCTGGGGACAGCGCCCCATGCTGTGCAGACCTTTTCCCATATCGACTC
>JAGDQP010016117.1:18172-41211 GCA_022664845.1 Lepisma saccharinum | reverse complement strand
TCTTGTGTACAATTTCCTTATCCAAAATAATATGACATACTCCAATGGTATAATTGAAATTTCCTTACCTTAATAGCTTGATAAATTTTGTCTTTTGTAGTCACAGACACGTCTACAACACTGTTGAATCGCTTCGTCAAAAGTCTTCAGTGATCACGCGACGCTGTACAGTATGCGCTAACAGAACTTTCAACAAACTACCAATATGATTAATGGTTTCCTATTTCCGAATATTTGCAAACTTGTTTTGCATATATGTTTTTCATCATGCAGAAACAAAGCATTGCCCAATTTCAGCTTATACTCTCAGGAAAACAAATCTTAAACGTTCTAATATTGTGATGACTAAAGATCGGAAGTATGACAAACTAAGACAGCACCAAGAGACAAACAAAACTGACTTCGCTTAACTGAAGACATCAGTTGTCATTTGCTACCTTTTATTTTTTCCCAGGAATTTGTGGCACTCGGTTCGTCAATAAGACGGTGACATGCGTTTCCAGTTCCAAGGAAAATTAAAAAGAAGCAGCAGTAGGAAAATGGCAAATATGGTAATTAATTTAAGAAATGACATTATGAAAGATTAAAAAAAAAAAAAAAAAAAATGCAAAATATGGCATTCATGTCATTTTGTCATAACTTCCGGTCTGTAGTGATATTGCAATTTGTAGTATTTTTTAGTGCGTGTAGTGTATTTTATAGTACGTGTAAAGAACCGAGAAAAAACTAACAGGAGGCAACGTCGCGGACTTTGTAGGGGCAGTAGGTAGAAACGTATGTTCGAACTCCACGGCTAACCATCCTGTCTGAGGTTTTCCAGGATTTACCTGTTTCATCACGCAAATGGAGGGTTGCTGCCTTAAAAAAGGCCCTAGGCGATACCTTCCCTATCCAGGCCTGAGTCTCGATAGGGCTCAAAAGGACATAAATAAAACTCAGAATTCAGCAAACTGCTTCAAATTCTGCTGACAATGTTTAACCTGTGCTTTGACAAAGACTTTTCTGCTTGTTTTTACCATATTTTCACGAAAAGCCACCCAATTGTTTTTAAAGACGCACAAAATATGCACTCATTATTGATACAGTTTCCGGTAAGCAATATGGAAAAGGTATTGGGAAAGAAAAAACAGCAGCAGCATTTTTTTACCTGTCTTCCGTGTTGCAGGATTTAAGCTCAAACGCAACAAGTAATGAAAACAATGTTTTTCGAAAGTACTTTACATCGTACGTATTATTTCAGCCTATTTACTCAACCCTTATAAATTATTTACAACAACCCACTTAGTTGTGCTGTTAGCCAGGTGACGTCATGCAAATCGTCACACTGTCGGCTATTTTTGCGGGAAAGCGAAGACTTCCCATGGTTCTGCAGTCCTTGTTGATAACTCGACGCGTTTTCTGGAAAAATTTCCGTTTTCCGGAAGTGTTTCCGTCTTCCGGAGATTTTTACGTCTTCCCTTTTGCGGAAAATTGTCTGTTTTCCGCTTTTCTGGAAGTTTTCCGCCTTCTGTTTTCCGAAAAATTACTCTTTTACAGAAAATTTCCGTTTTTATCATTTTGCAGATAATTTTTGCTGTTCAGGAAAATATAACTGAAGAGAATCCTTTTCTATCTTGGGATGGAGAGTAAGATTTCAGTCTGTGTATATGGATAATTACCAGCTTGATCTTTCAGAGTATTTATTAGCATCTGAGTTTCTTTCCCTATATATTGCTAGTCTTTGTACGACGGATAAAAGTGAGTGTTTCAAGAATTGGGAACTATATGAAGCAATTATAGTGCCGATGTGAAAAGTATGCTAATAAGCTAACCTTTTATTAATGCATCGTGTCCGTCTACGGTCCCGACCTCTCAACTTTTGAGCTTACATACTATGGAACATTTTCGACAATCTTACGAGATAAACAAACCCAACTTTTGTTTCCATCCTCCTTAATCATTAAAGCAATTCCATGAATTTGAATTATTTTTTTTATTACTTTTTTTATTTTGGGACCCTCTG
This sequence comes from Lepisma saccharinum, assembly GCA_022664845.1. Classification (NCBI taxonomy): domain Eukaryota; kingdom Metazoa; phylum Arthropoda; class Insecta; order Zygentoma; family Lepismatidae; genus Lepisma; species Lepisma saccharinum. Next base: position 39,209 of record JAGDQP010016117.1, on the reverse strand, counting down.
ACCACCCCTACCTCTCAGCCAATCTTGGCTCAGCCCCGCTTCGCGCATTTGAAATGCAGCGAACTAAAAGTGTTCTCCACGGGACTGGGGCAGGCCATCCCCGGTATTCGTCTCCCTGCTTCGGCCCCTGACAAGGCGCCGAAGCACGGAGTCGGCAGGACCTGTTGTTCCTCAAGGTATTGTTTACATAAAAAAAGAGAAAATAATAGCGAAGAGAGAGGGGGGGGGGAAGTTCTTTTAGCCTGGCTCCCGCTGGCAAATCCAGGCCCTTTTTCCGCGAGTGGGGGAATTTCTTCTTTTATTATTTTTTTATTTTTTTATTTTCATTTCAGTTTACAATACGTACATACATGGACCTGAGCTGTAACAAAATACAATCATATATTAAGTACACTGTGTTAGTGGTTTAATGTTTAATGTCATTGCGCAGCATGACAATGCTAGGCCTCATGTCGCAGGGTCGGTCAAAACATACTTGGAAACGTTGTAATGGGAAGTCCTACCCCACCCTCCGTATTCTCCAGACATTGCTCCCTTTGACTATCACTTGTTTCCATCAATGGCACACGGCCTGTCTCACCAGCACTTCCGTTCTTATGACGAAGTCAAAAAAATGGATCGATACGTTGATCGCCTCAAAACATGAGCAGTTTTTTCGACGCGGGATTCGTACGCTTCCCGAAAGATGGGAGAAAGTAGTGGCCAGCGATGAACAATATTTTGAATCGTAAATGTTTAACCAGTTTTTGACAATAAAGCTTGGAATGTTGGAAAAAAGCGGCGGAAGCAAAGCTGTACACCTTTATTTAACAATCAAACCCAAAAAAGTAAAACGTTATTTATTCAGAAACATACTATCGAGAATTATATTTAGAAAAAAAAAAAAAAATGTTACACTTAAGTACAGTTTAGAAATTTTAATTGTAAAATTGAAAGCAAATTAAAATTGTGGTTTTTAACAAGAACAAAGTTGGAAAGAAGACCTGGTCTGATTAGAATAACGATCAAACTTTCCTTGTTATTAGAATATGTGTATGCCTTTGTTGAAAGCTTTAGGTCAATGTAGTGAATTCCATTGTACGTTTTGTGGTCAATGGTTGTATCTTTTATTGAAGTGAATACACGTAACAGTTAGTCTACATGTCTGTTTAACGTGTAACGCAGTAGTAAACCAGTTAACACGTTTCGTGTTTACTGGTTTATTACTGCGTTGCAAATTGTTAATAAAGATACTCAACTAGCGTACAGAATATATTATGTGTAACCAGAATTGATGTACGAAAAGATCTAAAAGATCTATCTCGTATTATGCGATATTGCGTACTAAAAAGGAATTCCACATGAAGTCATGTTTTAGGCACTGTCGTAGCCTGTGTGAGATAGGCCTATGAATGCAGAAGTAGCTACATGAGTTTATATAGAATGTGCATAACCAAATTACTGTATGTGTATTTATGTAGTCTAGTGTTCATAGTTGTAACAAGTAATGCACGATTGTAGCCTAACCAATAATATACACTTCACTAGAACTAATCTACCTGAAGCTAAAACTATGTTAATACTGTATTACAACCAGTAGCACACATTTATATCTGGTGTAGTAAAAAGTAATCCATTATTTTTGCATGACATTGAAGGCTTGACTTACCATATTAGAATGATCCGATTTAGGTCACATATGCGCCGTTTTGTTCGATAACGTGTTGCCATTTGGAAGGTAATATCATGATGCCTCTCTCATAGAAGCCCTTGTCCCTATCGGCAAAAAATTGAGACAGTCGATGTTCACAAGCCTCTCTTGACGCGAGTTTTGCACCAGCAAACGTGTTCGCCATGGACAGGAACAAATGTTAATCACTCGGTGCCAGGTCCGGACTATAAGGTGGATGCATAAGAACCTCCCAACAAAGCTCCCGGAGCTTCTGGCGAGTCACTATCGATGTGTGTGGCCTGGCGTTGTCCTGGTGGAACACAATGCCTCTCCTATTGGCCAAAGCTGGCCGCTTCTGGGCGATTGTTGCCTTCAGACGGTCCAATTGTTGACAGTATAGTTCCGAGTTAAGGGTTTGGCCGTAGGGGAGCAGCTCATAGTAGATAATTCCCTGCCAATCCCACCAAACACACAGCAAAACCTTCCTGGCCGTCAATCCTGGCTTGGGCACCGTTTGCGCCGGCGCACCGCGCTTCGACCACGACCGTTTTCGCGTGACGTTGTCGTAAGTGATCCACTTTTCATCACCAGTCACCAACCGCTTCAGAAATGGGTCGCTTTTGTTGCGATTCAGCAGCGATTCGCAGATGGAAATTCGGTCCATGAGGTTTTTTTGCGTTAACTCGTGTGGCACCCATACATCAAGCTTCTTTTTGTATCCAGCCTTATGCAAATGGTTCCACACGGTTTTTTGTGCAGTGTTTAGCTCTTGGGCAATCGAAACAGTGCTTACATGACGGTCGGACACGACAATGTCCATGATTTTATGGACATTTTGGAAACGTGGCCTTCCAGTGCGTGGTACATCTTTGACGTCAAAATTACCGGAACGGAATCGACGAAACCAAAATTGCGCGTGATTGGCTGTTACAGTATTAGGACCATAAGCACTATTCACATTTGCAGCCGCCTGGCTTGCGTTTTCGCCTTTATCGAAGAAAAACTGTAAAATATAGCGTATTTTCTGTTTGTTAGTGTCCATTTTGACGCGCGCTCACACAACACTGAGTCAACTCATCACAACTATCTGAACAGTGTTTGTAGTACGCAATATCATCGTTCGAACGCCATCTCGTTGAACCCGATCGGACTTATACAACGCGAGATACAGATCACTGAAGCCATCTATTGGCAAAATAATGGATTACTTTTTACACCAGATATTAAAATGTAAAAAAAAGGATTCGTTGCAAACCATTGTGCAGCTTCCTGGTGCATGTGCTACAGACAGTAACTTAACGAATTCTACAAACCTTTTTCTATAAAACATTTTTTTATTTTGTGTTCTTGTTGTAGAGTTGTGTTACACCTTCTGCCTGTCCTTATCAAATGTTTGCTTTCAAGGTAGATCAAGTTGACAACCAGCCAAGATAAGAAGATCGTACCTCCTTCCCCACCTGTCTTCCAAGAATAGCCTACCTTTGAAATGCTCAATATGATTCAGTATTGGCAGGAGACGGGCTAACGGGGTCCAACGATAATTTGATCCAATTGGATTTTAATCGATTTTAGAGAGCATTGTTAATATCTTAACAACAAACGAAAACTTACTGAAATATGAGGGGTGGATTTTTGCGTTGAAATTCGCCTAAATTTTAATTTGAGAACAAGACATGTGACGATCATTTGTGTCTCGTTTGTGTAGGATTGTGGGAACTTCTTTTTTGTTAAATTTGTTGCGAAAATATACGACATTAAATTGGATTCAGGGGTTAGGTTAACGCTCGAGAACTCGAAAACTACAATTTTGAAATCGATTTTGTGTAAGATATTTTTGCCGTAAAACTTGCTCAATTCGTTTTTTTTTTTTAAAAAAAAACCTACATTAAATTTTACTTGTCTAGTTCAGGTTAAAATTTGCAGACAATATTATTTTTGGAGCCCTGTTAGTGTAATCTTTTGTGCCACAAAAAGTTTTTTACATTTCAAGCGTGAAGTTGCTCCTTGCTAATTAAATTGAATGTCGCATATCTTTTCTCACAAATAACATTTATGAGGTGCAATATGACACTTAAAAGCACAACGATTCACACCAATTCAATTTCAAAATTGATGACTTTTGCCCTTTCAACCGATTCTCCCCTTTGGGACGAATTGAACATGATTGATTTTCTTACGGAAAATTCTAGCAACGAAACGCACAAACGATTATTACTCATTGAGATTCAGAGTTCATAGGTTCTGCGAATTAGAATATGTAATTGTACCAGAGAAATTGAATATCGCATATTTTGCTATTAATTGAGCACAAAAAAAAAATGTTTCTGCACAATCCAGGAGGAAAGAAGTACAAATGTTTGGAGAGCTCATATTTTCTGCTAATTTGAGCATTCCCCTCCAAAGAAATTAAATGTCGCAAGTCTTTGTTACAAATTGAGCACAATCCAGCAGAAATGAAACACAAAGAAGTGAATTATTAAATTCATCTTGAAACTTGTTTTCCGAGAGTTTGATCATGAAGTTGGTCTGACGAATTGAACAAAAATCCTTTTGGGGCACAATTTCGTACAAAGAAAATACTACAACCCATTGGCATAAACTGAGATTACAAATTCATACTTTCGGCGAATTAAAGCGTGAATCAGTCGCAAAATTTAGTGACGCATAATTTTGGTTATATTTATGACAATATGAAATCACATTTGAAGAATTATATTTTCACAGAATTTGGGCGTAAATTTTACTCTGCAAAATAAATACCACGTATCTTTGCGACGAATTTTACACAAACGAAACTTTTTGTGGCATTGTTCAGCAGAACGAAGCAAAAATATTTTTCTCTTGGCTGTATATTATGCGAATCAATAAAGCACTCAGTTCGTTTTCCATAATAAAGAGATAATTTGTTTGATATTGGATGACTGATTCTTTCACTCAAAGGCGCAGAATGCTTTAAAATATCCTATGTAAGCAAAATATGATATTGTAAAACAGAAATTAATTTAACCGGCTTTTGCAAGTGCTCGTAGCTCAATTTAATGTAGCTTATCTTTTCGGTGAATGGGGACCAGCTTTACGGAGGTCTGCATTTTAACTTATTGTGAACATCGAGGGGCACTAATAAATTTCCCTTGACTCTAACAAAAATATAAGCTGATACTTTTATTGTTTTGTTGTCATTTATCATTCTAAACACTGTGCTAATCCAAATTAGTAATATTAGGAGAAACGAACGACAAAAATTTGTGTCTGAGTTAGAAATAATTGCAACACAAATGTTTTTGTACCTATCACTTTGAAATGGTTTTCCAAATAATATTAAACATTCGCTATAGTATTCCTTGGGGGAAATGCGCCATCGTAGAAAACACGTCAGGAGCTATTTCGTGTCTTTTCGCATAAACTAACACCACAGCGACGAGATTCGAAGATACATAATACAAATAATCCCATGAGCAAAATATCGGGCGCCAACTAGGATTCGGCGGCTTTCTAGAGAAATTAGACTAATGCCACATTCCTTCCGCCAAGGTGATGTTTTGGCGGCAACAGACTTATAGCCGCCATTATCTGCTTGCGGCTACTTCCGGCGGAAAGTCACCCATTTTTTTTTTTATCCTTTCAATAATTAGACAACAACAACTTTAAGTGACAAAGTTTGTAGGTACGAGGTATCCTTATGATCCTAGGGTTACTGTTTTGTTAATATACACCGGTATAATCAATTCATCAACAATCTACTGCCCTCTGTTACGTTCTAATTGTTTATACCACTTACTGGCATTGGTAAATCGTTCTCGAATGTTCATTTGTTTTAGCTTGTCTCCTTTGTACGTGCGATGTTTGAGACCCAACTCTTGTTTAATTAAACAGCCAACTGTGCTTTGTGACACACTGCCCGTTTGGCCAAACTGCATTGAGTTCCAGGGTTGTTCGTTGCAAGGCCGAACATGTATATTCTTAGGGGAATTAACCTTTGGTAATATCAGAATATTATTTATATCTGAATATAAATAGCACTCTTTCTTTAACCATTAATATTTTTAGCCTTGTAAATGCTTATTGTCAGCCATTTAATACCAAAACCTTGCTTATTGCTTCTATAAATAGTACCGTAGAGACTTATGATTTTGGCGCAATTAAGTTTATTAAATTATCATACAAGAAGTGACACTACCCAACCCCACATGTTGTACATCACTTGTAAGGTCTCAATGAATATAGTACAATGCCAAAAGATTGGATTGCCCAAATACATATGAAGTACGAGTTATGGCCGCTAGAGGGCCAGGAGATTTTTAGGTTCTAGTTGGCCGTCCTACTCTACCTACGATCACCGTTCTTCATTCTATATATTCCTCGTAGTTCAATAAATCGTCTATCGAAACAACAAATGGCGTCACTTATAAAGAGTTCTCCGGGTACGAAAAGCTATTGAAAACGCACATCAACTACCTTTAATACTACAAGTGTTCGTTGTGTACAAATTGTATGTTGCAGGAAGGTTGCATAATGAGATGAATTCTGTGAAGAAACAAAGGTTTAATTAATGAATGTAATATGAAAGAAAAACATGAATAAAACAAAGACGGTGATAACAATATTAACATATTAATAAATATATTACGGGAGCATCCTTCTTCCTCTAATTTTGAGCAATGAGAATTGCGGTGATGAATAGGAAGCAAATAACTTGTACAGATTAATAAGGTCTATCTACATGTTCGTTAAAATATTCTGGCTTTTCTGATCTGTATGAGAAACACCTGGTTTTGAAGAGCACTTAAGTCTTACTTGCCTTGTAAAGATTAAATAACGTAACTACGAGACATTTTTAACATACTAAGAGCAGTTAATGCGCTTTTCCACTGACTTTATAGGTGGCGCCACTTGTTCTTTTGATACATATGATTCAATGGACTACGAGGAATACATAATAAAGAACGATGATCGTAAGAAGAGCCTAAAAACATCCTGGCCCTCTAGCAACCATAATTCGTACTAGATATATTTGGACTAAATATACTATTCGCATTATACGTACTATACACAATGAGAGTTTTCAACTGATGTACAACATATGCGGAGTGTCACATCCCTACTTCTCCTTGTAAGTGGTACATTTACTACTTGAACAACAAAATATACACTTTATTTCCTAATTAATTTGCATCTGATCCATCTTAGAATATTAATCTGGATGATTTTGACTTATTATAATCTTAGCAAAATGTGATCTCAGTCCCCTTTACCGATAAAATAAAGGTATATAGTTTGGTAAACATATATCTAGGTAGATAGATATATGAACGAACGTGCATATAATAACAGAACTCCAAGGCTGGTGTGTAAAAGAACGTTGTGCTCTAAGCGTAACATGAAGGTTACTTCTTATTAATTTAATTCATGTGTACACAACGAAGGAAACAAAACATACCGGTTAAATAGGATTTAAAAATATAAAACAATTTAATAGCGTTATTTTTTTATTCCGTTAAGTATAATTACAGGATATTAGATACATATGTCCTATAATATATTCTTCACTCAGTCTATTTTTGTTCATATATTTAGAATATCACTTCCTCTTTGGATTTGTTTTTATGTTAACTGAAGCTAACCCAGGTTCAGGTGAAATTAACTGAGGGAAGAAGAATATTCTATTAGATTGAGGACTTTAATCTTCTATTTCATTGATGAAATCTACTAATATCAAGATGTTAATATAAACGAAAGTGAAATACAACGAAATGTACTGCAAACATCAATCAACATGGACTGAGGTTAAGCCAGCCGAGGAAGTTAGTGCATCAGATCGAGTTAGACGACACATGGTTGATTTTTATTGACCTGCTTCTTCAGATTGACAGTTCCCTAATACCATATTCCGTTATTCAGAACTGGTAAAATTAATATTTGATGATATGGTGTATACTGGAACATTTTGAAAGAAGATTATAAACAGGGCAAATCTTGTGCTTTAGTGATGGATAGTGATTTGACTTACGTTGAATAGCATGTTAAAGGTGGTGTCATTAGAAAAGATGAATTGTGTTGAACGAAGTTTTGCTGCAACATGACCACCAACGAATTGTGGGTCTAATATATTCATGACAGGAAAACTATTTGATATATCAAATATATGATGTAGGTCTCACTCGAATATACGATGGCCTTAGCCGCGGATATATAAATGCAAATTTACATTTGAATATACGATGTAAGTCCATAACTGAGTTAGAGTATTTGACGCTGTCAACAGAATGTTCACTGCTTCTACATTTTGTAAAATCACAATTGATGAAGCAGGGTAACCAGTACGCCACGGAAAATCAAAGAAAAGCAATGTCGATTTCAGCAATGAAATTAGTTTTCAAGTGCCAAATAGTTCTAAATAGCCATATTAGAATGTTGAACCATAAGATGTGCATGTAAGCTATTTCTGATATGCTGTTCCTATCAAGTGCTTTTTGTAAGTAACACGACATATGTCAGATATATAAGTTAATAACTAGAAGTATGTCAGTTACATATATATATCTCAGACGGATAGAATACCAATTCAAACCGGGATAAAACATCACGGGACACATTATAATAAGGGACATATGGAGAAATATGCTGTGGAAGAGCAGAGCAATTTAGAATTCTGAACATTTCATACATTTTTAGGAGACATAACAATGCAATGTTTACAAATGCAATAACCAAAAACCTTACGACTATTAAAATAACCACATGCATTCAAACTTGAAAAACAACAAAACAATGTTATATTTGGATCATAACGTCTGTAAAAGGAGTCGTTGGCAACTGGCAAGATCAATTAGATGCTAGTAAAACTTTAACAACCAAAATGACCCAAGTTCTGCTGCTGGTCATTCAGGGGAATTCCGGGATGGTATCTTGACTAAGATCCTGGGCACTACATTTCCCATCGAGTTTTTGATAACAATGCTTACCAAGGATGCCATAGCTCAGACCTGTGGCGAGCGTAGATCATAGCTGCTTTTCAGTCTATATATGCAAAATAATATACATAAAGAAAAGCTGAACAACATTTTATAAAATGGAAAAACATTGCACAAGCTTATTGTCTGACATGAATTGAACCTGCCAGTCCAATAAACCTTTCAGCAAGAAGTATTTCAAGAGGATAGTCTCACATGCAAAGCTTATAATCTTTAAATATGATAATGTGGCTCTTTGGAAGCATCGGGTACTTTAGAACTAACAAATAACAATGACAAGTAGTAAAAGGTTGAAAATTCTGGATAAGCAAACATTTCGAGCAGCTTATCAAATTATATTATGTGACTCTGATCAAAAACCTATGTATAACTATAATCAAAATATATATCTCTCACACTTAGCTTTCTTGGACATATTAGACTACGATTAAGGTCGAACGGGTTTCAGCAGAATCGAACCTATTTCTTAGACATGTTACAGTCAACTAATACAATAAGCATAAGCTTTCTCCAATCACATCATCTTCAATATGAAAACCACAGGAAAAGAAAGTGCTTTGTTCATGTTTGGCTAAATTGATATAGGAGTGCCATCTGTTTCCTCTTTGAAAGGCTCTTTTAACAAAACCATCATCCATGAAGAGAATCTGCATAGTCCATCTATTACAAGCAAATCTTCATTTGATGTGTAGATATACGTAATGCTTCTTATGGACTTTGAAAACGCTCTCCTGTAAACGGACAAAGCACGTTCTTTCCATGTGGTCATCATATAATCTGTATAATAATATCTACAACCAGATTGCGAGATTTACCCTCATTTACAACAGTTCTGTATTTATGTACAATTTTGTGGATTCTATATTAATAAAATTATTTGAGATCATATCAAAATAACTTCAAACTTTACACCGGTTTTGTACTGTTTTATGCTTAACTATGACAACGACCTGAATTTTAAACTTTCATAGCCCTTCATAAACTTTAGGGCAAAGGTAAGTCATAAGATGAGGTATTTACGAGTACCCTTTAACGAAGACTTAAACACTGTTTGTAGAATATGCTCATAGATCTTGTCGGTCAAATTTAAATTGACCTGTATATATATTACAGTTTATCCTTTACTTTTGTAAGCCGAAAGTCAGTAATTGGATCAAGAGACTTGATCAGATAATGGTCACACTTAAGATCATAAGATACATAATTAAGATCATAAGATACATAAAAGGACTAGGGACAGAGTAAAAAGACAGCACCATTAAAATTACAAAGATAAAAAGTATATCTATATTGTGTTCAATTCCATCGGAAATATGGTTTTAAAGAAACAACCTTTTTACGAAGTAAGATCTTGTACGCGAATCCAAGTGAGATATGTATAATTTCACAGAGATACGAATAGAATGCAAACACTTTAAAGAAAGATTAGAAGTTTCAAACAAAGACAATAAAAAAAACCCGCTAATAATAAAAACTATGGAAAAATAAAAAAAAATACACGTCATCATGAATTAAGACATACATGCAAGCATATAGATATATGTTTGTGTTTCAAGTATGTGAATAAGCAGACATACGAGTGTGTTTACGCGAGGAAAAATAGTAGAGCTGTCAGCCTTAATAAAATTACTTACAATACAGAACTTAAGTCTCCATAAGTCTCGTTTCTGACTCCGTAAAGAATTCAGAATACCTGAACATCCACAAAATCTCAATAACAACTCACCAATAACCTAATCAAATACAAACTTTCTAACTGTTCGATCTTGCCCTTTCAATATGCGTATTTACTAAAGTACATGAATGCCCGACTAGGATTTCTTGCATAATACAAAACTTCTCTGCATATTGTTTTTTCTTCCTCTATCATTAGAAGGCAAAAGCTTCTCTGTCGCCAATCTTTGCCGCCTTCCTCCTATTCACAACACCCGACTCCTCAGAACTGATTGTCTCCTTTGAATTTTTTAGAGGACCAGGACAAACATAAGACAGACAACTAAAAACCCAGTGGATGAACTGTGTCAAATAATTTTGGAGGTCTGAGATACTGATTCAGATCATAACAAGAATGAGACACACGCCATCAAATCAGAGGAGGTCATGTTGGTCACCAGAAAATAATGCCTAAAAACATCTAATAGTGACTATGATGGCTTCAGTAATAATGTAAATTGTTGGTGATAATTTGGTATTTTATGTTGTTCCGAATCCATGTCAATGCATAATTTCAAATACCTAGAAAATGGTCAAGTATATATAAAACTATTGTAGATATAAATCTTTTTTTATACATAAATCTATTTTATATATAAATCTCTTGTACATATAAAATCAGTCTCTCTATATATAACATTTCTATTGAATACATAACATCAGTGAAGTTATGCCACAATGGCCCCGAGATTCTTTCCCTTTCGAAAATATGCTTATGGTTCTATTTTATATAATTTGCTTTTCTCAGCGTCTCTGTGACATGTTAATTGTGACGAACAACAATAATCGAAACCTGACATTTAAAATATTTCTCCATTTCTGTTATTGATGTAATTTGTTCTTTTGTCACTTAGGGTCGATGTGGAGCAGTTCCATTTTTAATACTTCATGCATTAGTAATTAGACTTTCTTGGCTTCTTCTTTCGTCCTGAAGCACTAACCTTACTACTATCGAAACAATCATGATGATTATGTTCATCGGGTATATGCTTCTTTATGTCATCTTCTGAAAACACTTCCATACATTCCGGGCACATGAATTCCTCTGTATCAGGGATTTTCAGCAATTCCAGAGGACAATAATTACCCTCCCGAAGCTTCCTTCTGATTATCTCCAAGCCTGCTGATGTCCAAGGGGGAACGTGCACTGTTGTTGACTTTGGCTTTGTTGAAGTGCGCCGCGTCCGCTTAGTCTCTGGTTTTTGCTCAATGTCTTGTCTGAAAAAGAGTCATAAAAAGAAATAGTATCAGGAAATTGATGTTGCTACAATATTTCTAGCAAATTGGATACACATAAATACTTATAAACTACACGAAAATATTACACAAACAATACTTAATTTACACGTATTATATTTGTAAAACTTTGCTATAATTCTACTTTGCTATAATTTTCTTAGAGGAGTCTACTTTCAGAGTGAACTAGAAACTTGGAAAATTGAAAAATGTACAGATATACGCTTCAATAATGAATTCAAATTGTAACGCTTTACTTGGAAAAAAGAAGGAGCAGAATTTCCTCTCAAAGACAATTTAGAAAATTTAAAGCCATCGTGATCGGGACTCGAACCCCAATCTCTCAGTTGGGTATGCTGTCCATTACACCACCGGGGTTCTCTGCGTATGTAGAATGTTCTCCTCGAATTGAGTCTCCCAGCTCTTCATAGCTGATTACGAGGTCGAGGAACTTCACTACAGGTGGACATTTTAGCTAAGAAATCTTTTGCAATAGATGTAATGTGAAAGAACAGATGTAATGGACAGCATACCCAACCGGGAACTGGGAGATCGGGGTTCAACTCCCGGTCATAGTGGCTATCGATTTTTCTGTGTTAATTTCAACATTTACCATACACAAGGCGAAAAAAGGTAATAACATAAATTAGAAGAATTTTTAAGGTAAGAAAAGCTCCTTCCATTTTCAACGTTTTGTGACCAAGAGAATAGATCGTGGAAAATGCAGATCACGAAAAGCACAATTAACTGAAGTGTGTAGTGGATAAGTTCGTGAGCACCAGAAACTTCAGCCTGAAGGTACTCTTCTAAGTTACGGTTGAAGCATTTTAAAACAATATCTTCGGATGCATCAATATCCAGTTGGTACAAATATTTTAGCTCCAAGATTTCAAGCTTCGCTTAGAATATAATCGCGTCATATAAAATAATGCATATGAAGATCCAATTTTTAACAGAATTAATAGAAGTCAAACGAAGCACGTTTTAACCTCCATGGCTTTGTGAACAAACAAAATTCACGATGCTGAGGATAAACAAAAATCCACAATTGTTGCACCGAAACCTGCTTCAGAGAAACATGTGAATATGGTCTGGATTTGCTGCCGAGAAAATCACGGAGACGTACACGGTTATTGGTTTCAGGAAGACGGTATTACTGCCCAAAGTGCCAGATCTACAATGACTGTCCTGCTCAAATTGACTAACCTATTAAATTGTAGGTTTGATACTGTGTCATAGGTCCCTCGCTCTGACAGCTTCGGATTTTTCTTCTAGGAATATCTAAAGGAAAAAGTTTACGTGGATAATCCCCAAGTATTACGAGAGTTGAAAGACAATATGCGACAGGAAATATTGCGAAAAGTCAGGATACATACTTCAAGAACTGGTGGACAAAATTTTGAAACAAGAGAACGTCATTTACTAGATATATTATTTCACAAATAACTTACAAGAAAGTAATTTTAGTTTACGATTTTCAAAATTAATAATTGTTTTATTTGTCTCAATATTTTACAAATTTAAATAGTAAAGTGACTTTTGTACCATCCTGTATATAACATGCGAAATATTAAAGAGTGATGTTCGCTCATGCTGAAAATTTACTGATTTGAATTTGACCAAACTTATCAGAGACGTTGTCGCTCACATGGTTGCAAGGGTATCACTAGGTGTATATAAGTCCCCATAGAACTTAATGGCGAAGATAAACCGTAAAGTCGGAAAATCGAAAAACTGACATTTACACTGGAACTAATGGAAGTAAAATATAATAAGCAAAAGTCTTTCGTTCAAATTCAACAAATATTTTAATGATTACGTTATTTATTTTTAAAAAAAGTATGGCATAATAATTTAGAACTTCCTGATTTTACAGATGATCTTTGCCTTCAGGTTTTATGAGAAATGTTGTAGTACATATCTAACGATATCCATACTACCTAAATGCGCAGCAATATATTTCTGGCCTAATGAGTATACCTTGGGTATATATGAATGTCGGTCTGTAATATTCTAAATGATGACTACATTTCATTATGTGTATGGAATGCTGAGTAGGAAATGTTCACTAAAAGGAATATGCCCAATATTCTGAACAGCAAGAATATTGTTACTCCTCGTTCGTTCATATGTTATGATCGCGAATTTTCATTTTAGAGTATAACTGCGATTGGGGACTTCAAGCTCTGATTGGTTAAAATAATCATACCGTGCTTCTATTCTGATTCCTCGTACTCAGTTTGTTGGAAAGAAAGATACTTGGGTAGCCCTTGGTCTGGTAATATGCGTAATAAAAAAACAAATAATGTAACCTAACTAACCCGCCCTCGCGTACTTGGCATCAAATGTGTGTGGAAGTATAAGAGGGCCTTGTTTTTAAAGAAAACACATGTTAATAACGAATATGATAAGTAGAAATACTCAATGAATGAAAAAAAAATCATGACCCCACCTGGGATCGAACATGTGTCCCACAGACGGCAAATCGACGCTCTATCGATTGCACAGTTTGAAAATAGCAGTTTAGAAATGCTATTTAAAACAGCACGCAGTACATAACAATGATATTACATGCCACTGGTGACAGTTTTAATCACAGTTATTTTGTAAAAAGAAGTAGCGTTCTGGTCGTGTACATATTAGAATTAAACTAATTATTATAATTTTAATATCGTAGGCTGTTCTCAACTGAAGAAACTAACTTCAGGATATATACGTTGTTGAGCATTTTTGTAATGATGCATTCGATATTTAGGGATTAAATCGATTCTTGTATTCCATGTATCTGTTATCTCATGGAGGCGTTGCTATTTCTTGCTTGTGAATATAGCAATCGATATTTGAAAGCAAGAATTGCATCTGTCACTACGTTCCTATAATTATACTATGAACTGTTCCTTGTTTAAGAACTGAGCTCTGTAGAATGTGTGTGGTCACTACTATTTAGATATAGGATCATATACGATTAATACTTTAATGAAGCTACGACTGAGAACTGCATATGCAATTGGGATAGATTACCAACTTTAGGTCTGTTGCGGTTAGGTTATACTAAACTACAGCATGAAGTTAGCTACATAAGTATTGACTCCAGATCAGCACTTTGAAATTCCTCCCCGTTAAACTTGGGCTCATGCAATGTAAAGAATATATGTATATTCAAGAAATGAAGGAGACTTATCATATTTCTCTGAGAGCGACTTTCGAACATGTACACTTAGTGAAGATTACTTTCAAAACATTTATTATCCATGACCAGTCACGTTTACATCAAATTTCTTTACTATATACGAAGAAAAGAACGAATTTACTGTGATTTTAGTAGCCCAGTTAAATCAACAGGGTATCAACGAGTTCCAACACCTTCCAAGCCAATAAATACTCTGTTTTCTTCGTCGGTTATCAAGATCTCTTAAGGTTAGTGTAAAGCAACGAGCTTCAAAGCTAGATAGATGGCAGCACTACCTCCGTACGTCTCTAATATATTTTCTTTTTCGTTGCATGAAATTGCAATGCTCCTCCTACACATTCAAGCCTAGAGAGTTCAAACTTTCAGAGAAGGAAGTTCATAACTAATTCAAGAGTTTTGTCCGTGACAATTTTTTTAATTTTCTTAACCTTCATTGTTGAAATCGCTTGATTGTTGTTGTGAATATACAATCCTGTAACAATGAAGCTCTTTCAACAATAAACAAAAAAGGAAAAAAAATGGCACGTATACAACTCTTGAAATAGTTACGAACTTTCTTCTCTGGAATTTTGAATTCTCTAGGTTTGAGTCAGTAGGAGCTGCAATGCAATTTCTTACTACGATAAAAATCATTAGAGACATACGGAGGTAGCGCTACCATCTATCTTCGAAGATCATTACTTTATCTCATAACGATACACTTTAAATTTTGTAATAGAAGGTGTAGAAAAGGTGTGCGAAAAGTGTGTAAATAGTAACCAGAAATGCAGGTGACCAAAAGCTAATGGAAAAATTGTTTTAAACTGAAAAAGAAGTACACTTTCTCTCTTACAGTTGTGAAATTGTACAAACACTTGATCAGAACAACGTTACTCTAATATCTGTGATGTGAAGTGAGTGGTACATAACCTAATGGGAACCAAAAAAAAAAAAAAAGCCCAGTGAATAATATAGCTTGTGAAAGAGCTGATACGACACTTCTACCTGGTAAAGATAACTTCATCTTCCTTTCTTTTCCGTTGTCCCAACAACATAGGACTGAAATTAACCATGGCAGAATTGTTAGTTCTTCTGGGAGAATGAAAGTAGAAGAAAAACGGTAAAATATTAACCAACTGCGGCAAAAACATAAAAATCAAACGTCATACGAATTCTATAAACTAGTTGGTAAAAGAGATTTCTTATAATTGTATTTGACAGTTATTGCTATACACAATTAGACACACATTGACGTTCATCACGGGACTGAAACTAAATGATTCCAATGTATAGTAGAGATTTATTCGTGTCTGTAATAAATATATCTCTTTAAAATTTGTACTTATGAAGCTATAGATAACACACATGTGCAGTTAAAAAAAAGATACTTCCATTTTGATCTGCATAAATATTATCTTTTTTTTTTTTCTACTTGCAAAATGTATGTCCTTTTTTTAAATATTTATTGATATATATATACGCAGTGTTCAATTTATGAAATTTTCAGAGGGAGGGGGGCGGGAAGATTTAGTGATATATGCATTATACGGTATTTTGGGCCAGACTAGAGGTATATATCTATAAACAGAGACAGGGAAGACTTTTGCAGAGGGAGGAATCTAAACTATCGCCTGCTACAAATCGAACACTGCCTTTAGGAAGAATACAGTTTACACTGTAACAGCTCTGGCTTACGAAAAGGTATTATCAATCTCCATAATCTGCTTTCTATAATCTTCTTCGTTAAAATACATACAAAGACCAGTTACTTTAAGTACATATTGCGTGTGAAATAACTATTCTAATTTAGATTATCACCATTTTTTTTACACTACTTAACCACTAGAGAGAGAAAAATATTTCGAAACCATCCCAATGCAAGACATTTCTTTCAATCTCTCTATACAGTTATTGCTTTTCGTTTATTCAGTTACTGCACCACTTGGATATGATACCACCCTAGAGCTTGAAGTGTGAAAAACCGTATATACAGAAGTAGCACGTTGTCAGTTTATTTACTGTCCAACAGTTCACAACCTATCAAACTGCAACATATTACTGAACTATTACCTGTCGATAGACAGTAAAAGTACGTAGTTAAGCCATTCGTCGTATGGTAATATATGGTAAACAAGTATTCGTAGTCCATTCAATACTTTTCTTGTGGTTTCTACATTTCTTCCAAAAAAAAGTTATGCCCTTCAGTGACTATTAAACTTTATTTCACTTCAAGAATTTAACTTCACCATCTTTGATTGAAGGATACACTTGAAATCAGTCGCTCTCATTTTAAACGAAAGACATGTATGATTCCATCAGAACAAAGTGAAGAAAATGATATATCGAACTGTATCTACCAAAATTTGATCTTTAAACTGAAGTAATATTTAATATTTTGGTAATAGTCCCAGAGAACATCCTGACATTGTAAAAATATTTGATTTATACATAACATATGTGACCAAATCCGACAAAAAGGCTCTTAATTACTAAAATTCACTCTTCGAGAACATGTTTATACAGTTTGACAACACTATTTCGTTGGCTTAAACTGCGTTATAACGTTCTAAGTATATTATTCGTTATCTAGGCAGTTGTTTACGAAAACAGGAGTATAATACTAGTGTATGATTTGTTGTTATGGAGAAAAGGTGCGACTATGGAAACGCAACGTTATTTGTAATCCTGAAGCTACCGGTACTAATACTCTCCGCAAAGATAGAAGAAAACTCATGACCAGTCTATAACATGAAACAAGTAGCAGAACCTGCTTGCAACAACGTACGAAGGAAAACTGAAAACTTATTTTGTATAATAAAGTTCATTGTTCCTACAATACCTTCGTACATACACCCTAAAAACTGTATCTTTGTATTGTGGGTAATAAACTCCAATTTTGTTCCCACAATTTTTGAGAGCCAGTGGTGAACCAGGGGTTGGGTTTAGAGGGGCGGTTCTTTGATTCCCACGTCTTGGGAGGGAACAGATTAATACAAACAAAAACGAAGGTAAAATATTAATCTCTGGGTCCAACACTACCTCTGAAAAATAGGTGGTATAATGTACCCCCCAATTTTTGAGAATCAGTGACGGGTACAGGGATTCATTTTTTGCCTTCGTTTTTGTTTTTATTAATCTCTTCCCTACCAAGAACTGGGAGGCAAAGAACCGCCCCTTTAAACCCAACCCTGTGTTCTCTACTGCCTGTCAAAAACTATGGGTACCCACAATTCAAAGGTACAGTTTTTACGGTGTATTCCTGTTAATTATAAAAGCTACAGCCTAGTGTTAGTTCATTCTTTACAGAAATTACATCTACTTCCTTGTTCTATGATGGGGACTAAAGCAATAAATTGTTAATAACATGAAGAAAAGAAAGTAAACCAGAATGTAACAATACACTAATATTTTTCATTTCTTGACATTTTCTGTAACAAAGTAGTTCTGTTTAAAACTGAAGATTTAATACAAATTAAGACTTCCATCTTGGAAAATGTTGAGAGGATAGTGAAACCATTAAAAGATGAACATTTAGTCATCAGGCACACCACTTTCCTTCGAAGCTGGTCATGTGTAGTAACTATGTAGTCTTTTCAGTGAGTGTGATGTCAAGTAAGCTACGTATTTTTCCTAAGAAAGCATTTTCATTTCACGTTTTCCTTACACAAAATAAACATTTATACTTTTTACCAAGTCGGGACGAAGGCTTATGAAAATAAAAGTATATTTCGTTTATCTGTAAATTAACAGTTAGTATTACAAGTTTACAATGATATATGCGGAATACATATGCGTTTCTAGAAAAAGAGCAATGAATTACAAAACCAAGCAGAAGAGTAGTACTGTATGTGTGTAACAAAATTCATTATTTACAATATAAGTAACATAGGGTTAGCTACATTTTTCATTGTTAATATTAAAAGTTTTGCTGTCAACCCTCGCAATCTAGTGGTTAAGATCGCGGACTTTGAATCAATTCTGAAGAGACCTGGCTAAGGTTTGGGAGGACTTACTTTGGCTTTAACAGGCATAACCCAAATAAGGCCCTTGCTGCTACCTTCTCTAATTCTTTCAGCAGACGAGTGCTCGTATATGGGCATATCTCTCAGATCTGCGACGGGTTGAATGAAAGCAGTGCTGTAATCACACACTTAAATGTTTTTTTTTTTTTTTTTTCATTTTCTTTCAAATCCAAATTTCACCCATTTCTCTAAAAGTTTTACGATTACACATTAAATGTCAACGTTTGAATTTGATGTTTTTTTTTAAAACTTGACATCAGATAATAGTTTATTATATTTCAATGAAATCGTTTATGGTCAGTGAAAGGGCGCGAGGCTTTGAGACACTGCCCACTTCGTCTAGTCCTTGCGACGCATCTAGCTAGATTAAAATGTAACATGGATTGTACCCACAGAGATCGTCCGAAACACATCGTGTCAATATCGCCGCAGCAGCTTATCGATTGTTTGAGTTGATACTAACGTCTTAAACGAGATGAGGACCTTCTAAGGTGACCTACAGTTTTATGGAAAGTGAGCTCTGAACTACTTCGTACAATGGACCCTGGTGGGACTTGAACCCGTGAGAACGTACACAAAAAAGCGAGTGCGCAAATCTCTTGGCTATCCGGGGATCGGCATCTCATTGTGTTAATCCCGCTATGACACATGTCCGTCAAAGCTGACTTGACTGATTTTCCATTAATCCAGGGTGTCCTTTCCCACCTGTGACAAAAATAACTAAAACAATTTTTGGGGTTTCTTATTTCACTTTTTGTTTTGAATAAATAGTCGTATTGGAACTGTCTGTATTTTCTTGAGATGGTAACTTTGTAATATTCGATTAGAAATTACTGAAAAGATAAAGAGCGCTAGTTAAATTATGCACCAGAACTGTAAGCCGGGTCACTTTTGGTGACTCTGTGACCTGGTCCGAAACTTCACCCGGGACTCGTTCTTGACACAAATGATCAGACTTACAGTGACTTGGAGACCTGATGATCGAATTTGGACCCAATTGATCCAGTGACCTATTCTTATTCTCTGGTTTTAATCAATCAATATTATAATTGGTGAGATTTCTTGAGAAGTTAGTTTATATATGGGAACTTCATTTTTGAGAGTTTTAAAACTTTAATACTTTTTATCATATTTAATATTTCAAACAAAACAAAACCCCAAAAAATCTTCCAGAATAGCCTTTCTGTAACGGGGTGGCGTTGAATCACTATGAATCCGTGACGGTTTTCAGATGTCACTTGACTAAGTTTCCTCAACTCAATCTAAAGTGTGAGTCCCACCGCGTACCCGTGCGGCAAAGTTTCTTTTTCAAAGGTTTCTTATTTCATATTAAATTTTGAAGGAGCATTACCATACTCACAAGATTACAAATAACGTTTACATTATTGTTGACGCTTTTAGCCACTGTTTATATACGATTTTCTACAGTGTATTGGTTGAACTTTTCCAGTTTTCGCAAAGTAATCGACGGAAGTAACTTTGTGTTGATACAAGTAGTTGTACATGTAATAAATTCCATACAAGTAATCCTGCGTTATTTATTTAAAATAGGCGCATTCAAATCATTTTAAAAAGCCATCTTTGCTATGATACTGTTTCGTAATCTTTATAGTTAAAGAAACTCTTTTAAAAAGTTACTTAAATAGTATATTTGCGTGAATATAAGACACTGGTGCTATACACAGCTGAAACGGGTCACAGGGTCTTGTTTTCAACCGTGTCACTGACGGGTCTTTGCTTGGGATCCGGTCTGACCCGATGACTACAAGGGAGTTATTTCCTCGTTATACGCTGTTGCGTTTGAACAGTGTTTCTTTAAGGAGTGACCGGGACCGGCCCTAGAGCACGAAAAATTCAACGCTGAAAAGTAATAACTTACAGCAATAGTCTCATATTGCCAGAAAGAACATAAATACCCCGTTCCGAATCAAAAACGACTCGAATCTGTAGAAGCTAATTTTAGAGATAAATCTTACTAAGGGAAACCGAATTAATATTCGAGTTAACACAGTAACAACTCTACTTAATGTTTTTCATTAAGTATCTTCATTTTCTCTGTTTTGAGTTAAAGTAATTGAAATAAAGCCATATATTTACCTGCTGTTAATATTTGTGGTTGGTACTGATGTACTAGTCTGGTTGCTGTTACTACGTGTAGAATTTGCGGTTCTGGTGACTGGTCGTAGTCCTGGTGATTGATATTCTTCAACTGGTGACCGATAATCTGAATTTTGGGTTCTGGTCGCTGGTCGTAGTCCTGGTGATTGATATTCTT
>JAGDQP010016117.1:0-15318 GCA_022664845.1 Lepisma saccharinum | reverse complement strand
TGATAAGGTAAGCAAGAGCACCCACGCTTTCATTTTCCGATTCATAAAATTAATTCAATTTATTATTATTTTACTTTCAGTCCAACTTAAAAAATCGTTTTAAAAAAAAAAAATATTTTTTAATTATTTTTTTTCCATATGGTTTCACAATTATTCATAAATCAAGTGTAATTGCGCGGAATATTAAACTCCCTGGGAGATAGGCAACCCAAATTTCACAAAATAATTGCGGCGTTGCATGCATTTAAGGATAAATTCATATTATTTTAATTAATTAATTATAGTTAACTGGATTATTTTGTTGTATATGTAATGATTGAATATTGTATTGTCATCGGAAGCAAGCAAGTTTAAAATCGACTACAAAATTTGTACCGAACAGACAGACAACAAAGCGAGTTAATAAAAACATGTTAAAAACTCTAACCCTTGTTGTCTTGGGCAATCTGGGAGAGCCAAAGTGGGATTTTAAGGGGAGATTTTAGTATAAATATTTTTATTCTTTAATTTACATCTGGAACAATGACAACTATGAACCATGTAGGCGTTAATCTGTATTTATTTCCTAAATTCCATAAAGTTTTCAATACAACGCATTCATTTACACACTAGTAACCTTTTGCAAACTTTATTTTTGTATGGGGCATTTTAGTAACTTTTAACTTCGACTCGTCACGATTAAATGAATGGAATGCTTCTTAAAATCCACAAACAACCATGCCACTGGCGGGATTCGAACTCGCAACCTTGGAGACGCTGGCCTAACGGAACGCCTCAGACCACACGGCTGCCTTTACATACTAGTGTGTTTATTATCGTATTAATACAAAGTCTTATTTATATTTGTAGACTAGTCTTCAGGTGCTTCCACGGATTGTTCAGTCCGTGTTATTATCTGAAAATTGTTTGAGTTAGGATGATTAACCAAATGCGAGCTGGTTTCAGCTGTTTCTATTTTCGCTTAAATATTGGGCTAGATTAGGTGAGTTTATTACGATATCTAGGAAACGACACAAAAGCTGGAGTTTTTACACGCGCTGAGTTTATATAAGTGATGAGAATTTAATGCATGCCCACCTTCTTTCCTTTTAGGATTACAGGCATTTCACAGTTACGACTCACTGTTTTACGTAACGGTGAATCGATTCTATGACAAATACTGCAACAGAATCGAATTACCGTTACTTGCAGAAGTGAGTCGGAATTGTGAAATACTTATAACCCTAAAAGGAAAGACGGTATTCCCATATGATATAATACATATTATAAGTTTGCTTCTCTCTAATTGGGGCATATGCTGTACTAACTTGACATAACATACTTTAACCTAACCTAATATTAAGCTAACTTAAAGACAGCTGAAGGCAACTTATTAAGTTATCGTATGAATATTTAATGCAACCTTAACCGACAGTTTAAAAAGTTACAAATAACTAAATGTAGATAATTTACTTTCTTTTATAAAGAATTACGCTTACTGTCTTTCGTTTAACAAATACTTGTATGTTTTATCAGAACGAACTCTAGATACTATCTCGCACGCCATAATGACCTACCTTAATCCAACTTCTCCATACCAACATAAAGGTAGGTTAAAGGAAACCTGAAACAACTATTTTACGTTCCTACCTGAACTAATATGATTAACCTAACCTAAAGTATGGTACTTGGCAAAATGGTGCTGCCTGAGAGTATCTAAAGTCCAACTTATTTACTGACGTAATATTATGTTTCTGAAGTACATTGTAAAAATAGGAGACACAACGTTCATCCAAAAAATGGAGGCAGCTGAGCTGCCTCCACTTTTTGGACTAACCTACATTCAGCCAGTTTTAGATTGAACGTTTTACTTTCCGTAAAATTTCAAAATGCGTGTATACAGTACATATATATGAGTGTCCCAACGTATTTAATTCAATCCGAGCATATTTTAAAAATAGAAAGGAATAAAAGGAAATATTCCTTTAAAAAAAGTTGAAGTGGTTGGGTTTCGATCCAGGGTCCACAAGCACACTGGTCAGACGATCTAACCACTTCGCTACGAAGACAGTTGGTGCCTCTGGCTTTCCGAGCGAGCTATGGTTGTACCGTGAAGGAGGTTAATTATTAACACGTTTTTGATTTTACTACGAGGAATGTCTCGTGAAAAAAAGGAGAGATACGTTTACTGCAGTGTAAAGATTTATACCCAACTTAATTTCTCGGCCCACCAGTAAACTGTTTGCTGTTCACAGTGTAAAGGCAATGTAAACACTCAAAATGGCGGGACGTTCAGTGACAAGCAAGTAACGTTACTCCTGTTACTGGATTATAGAATATCCAACTAAGGCTTAAACTTCATCCACAAAAGTACGTAACCTCAAAATTGCCTGTTTAGCTTACACTTCGATTAGAAAATGACCGAGTTTTAAGCGTAAAATAAGTTGAACGTTCACGGACAAATCACTTTGGCCAGTTTCAACCCATTTTCAGTTAACGTTAAGCTATTACAAAGAAAATATTTAACTTTAAAATGAAGTTAATTTTACCAATCTTTCCACTAAAAGGTTTACACTATATCCACGTTTAAGAGTACATACAACGAAACGCTAATTTTCGACTTTTATTTCTCCATAAAGCGGAGTAATTTTCATCCATTTCGTGTTTCCAATTTTTACAGTGTATATTGTGATATCTGCTATAACTTTGTAGTCAACTATATCTTACTTACTATTTTTCTGCCTGTAGGATAACGTACAAATTGTGAGTTTACTTTAAATAACTCTTGAATTAAGTAATGACTAACACTTTCATAAGCAATATTAGAGTTGAAATTTTTTATTACTTGATTGGAAGCAATTCTTAACAAATATAAAACTTTCTAGAAAGCTGTGACTACATAATCCGATGCTGCTACTACACAATCCTTAAACACTGCGAAATTTATTAAAGTGATATGATTACATGAATTTATGACAATTGTGTGATATTCCAGTACAGAAACACTTAACATATAAATTACCGGATTTACTTCTAAGTGCCTTGAGATATATATGGCATATTTAGCATCACGTTTTCACAGAAAAGGCGCAAGCAAATGACTAAATCTTATGCTATGAAACTCTGCATGGCCTTCTGTTGGTGACGTCATTTTTGAGCCGTTAGGCCTTACTATCTAGCTGGCCTTGATACAGTGAAACAGTATAGCCTATAATACATAATATTTGCTCAGCGCAGAACAATTTCAAAGCTAGCCACTACCATGTAAAGGATGACGAAAAAGTTGACGAATCAGTAGCTTGTAAAAAAGAATTTAAAACACTCTCATGACCTGTCAAGTCAGAGAGCAGTTTAAGTGTTACAAAATAGTTAAACATATATATATAAAACTATCAGGTATAAAAGCTTCTAATGCTACCGAATTCTATTAAATAGTTCTAAAAGCTACTAAATACTGAAATCTTTACCTGAACCATGCTACTCCTATATCTGTCTCGATCTCTGTCCGCAATTTCTCGAACACCATTCTTGTGTTCTAAAATCAGAACATAGGCCGTTTCTACTATCTTAACACATTCCAAATGAACATTTTGCGGGCCACCATCACCGGAGGCGATCTGAAACACACACACAAATATTATATTAACCCATTACACTACAAGACAAATCAACATTTTTAGTCATGTCTCCGAGACGAAAGTAGATGTTCTGAAAGGAATTAGTTACCTCATTACAATACATGAATACACTAACAATTTAAGAGTGGAAATGCCAAACGTTCTAAGTGCAAAATTTGAAACTTTACAGGAGAAGCAGGAAACTGAACAGATTTGGCTTCATATAACGTATGCCTTTTAACATAATGTAGATCCTTCTATGACAACACAGGTGTGTACTACTGCGTACGTCAGAATTGTCAAAAAACGAATGGTTAAAGAAACAAAATCTTCCATGTGCCATACCGATACTAAGTAATCTTTGGTTCCACGTGCCATTCAGCAGTTTACTGCTTCAAATGTTTTGCCTGTTGAAGCACAACATTGTATTTACGATTATAGCGGGTCTGAGTTACAGCAATATATTAGATAGCAGAAGATGAAGTTTTTATTGAACCCTTCCTCCAAAATACACACACTCCCACTGTGTGTTTTATGGAATCATTGAGCTGCTGAAAGTGTTCTAGAAAACTCAATGCTCCTCAGGAACAAAAGACAACATTGTTTACATATCTTTCTTTTTTTCAGCAGACAAACGGGGCTTATATTTCAGATGTAGTAAAGCTAGTTTTAATAGCTACTTGTGATGTATGACACACTTTGAGCATGGTGCATTGCTTCAATGCCAACAGTGTATCAGCAGGTTCCTTTAAATCAAAGAAATCATTGGAATTACATTACATGGATTAACATGTTTAGCTGACTCAACTATCTTGTCTTGCGGACAAAGGCCTTTGCAACCTTTCTGTGTTTTTCTATGATAGCGAAAACTCTATCGCAACTTAAGAAATTATGACCACTAAGAACTTGTGTATTATCTAGTTAGTCCGGCACTTACAACATCACGTAACAGTCTGGCTTGGCTCTTAGACCAGCGCTCCCTGGTGGTGATTGTGTTCACCTGGCACTTGGAATAAGGATGGAGACAAGCGGGTGCGCAATGGGCACATTGAACATGCCTGAGAAAAAAGTTTTTATAAACAATGGTACTTCGAACGTTTGGCATTTCTACTCTTCAATTTATCTGCATTACGCAGGTGTTTACAGATATTTTTAACCTTTATTTTTATCTGAATAACACAATATGAACACGTTATCTATACAAAGTAAAATGAAATTATCTTCCGTTTATCACACGAAGATTGTTTCAAACGGAGCATACGCTGAGGGAAAACAGTTGTCGTCTCACATAATGCCACTTACGGCGTCACAAAATTCTGAACAGCAAGTTCACTAAACATATTAATACAACGGACGAATTAGTTGGTGTGTAGTTTAGTTTCGTGCGCCCTGGCGACCATGTTACACTGAATTACATGGTATGGAACTTGTCCAAATACTAACAAGTGATAAATATTACCCTTAAATATACAAATAATTCAGTACAGTAAATATAAAAGATGTATGCAACACAAAATATTAAATATATCTAATTCTATTAACCTTGAAGTATAGAAGAAACATAAAAGCCAACAAATTCATACCGAGCGTCCGTGGCTCAGTGGTAAAGCATTGCTTTAGCATTCGGGAGGTCCTGGTATCGATTCCAGCGACTGACCATCTTGATTCAGGTTTTCCTCAGTCATACCAGGCTAGGATAGTACCCAGGCATTAAATTCTAAGCCGATCAGTGGGAGGGCTCTCATCCAAATATCGATTCTAACAAGTGCATTCTATCCTAGTTATTGACCAAATATTACCGCATAATTGTCAACAGGTGTTTTGTGTGCATAGTATAATATATAGGAACACAAAAAACATGACGTGTGATAAAAGTGGTGGGTAGACCTCAGCCCTCCCGAGCCCACTTTGAATTTAAGTCCTGATGGTACCTCAAAACACACCCTGGCCGTCTATTTTCCAACATCCTCTCCCCCCCCCTATCTAGGCCTGAGGCTCACATGCCTAAAGGCTTTAAAATAACTTCAACTAACAAATTCACAATATACATAAAGTTTGATTATTAGATACGTATTCTTCTCTTGAATAGACTTGGTTTCCGTAATATTTTACACCGTATAATAGAGCTTCTACGGACGAGACCGACGACAGACTTACTTTTAAAAATGAGATGTGATTCACAGTCAGGGTTGAATCCAAAGCAGAATATAGGTTCTGAGTAGTGCTACAACTTTTCGATTATTCGAACTTCGAAATACCAGAAACTAATGGATCGAATTTCGAAGTATTCAGCCGTATATTATTCTATATTTAAGCTTCAAATAATCTTGGTAGCACTAGTGCTGAGACACCAATGATACCACCCGTCAATAAAATGGCTTTTTCTTTATGTTGCATTCACAAAATCTGACTTTGAAAGTGACAACTTAGAAATATCTGACATACAAAGTAAACACGTTTTTTTTTTTTTTATCATGGGCATGTTCATTTTCATTTACACAGCCAACACTGCAGATTTAGCGACCTTGATGCCGCCATTTTGTTGCTGACACATCTTTCTCCTTTAATTCGTTTTCCGTATTTGAATCTTTCCTTTAATTCGTTACTAAATTCATAAACTTTTTCTCTGAAGTAGCGTCCATATTTACCATCTGTTATATGTGTGTGCGCGCACTTTTTTTTTTTTAATTTCTGCAGTGATTGAAATACCCTCCTCCATTTTGTATCTGCATATATGCGTTTTTGTAAACCTGTAAAACATATTAATAAATTTTGAATTTCGTTTGCATAATCCACAAAAGTTATTACAATGTCGGAAGACTAATTAAAATCATATTTCAGAACAAAACCAATCACGTAGGGATAGTTTTGAGACTAATATTGGCATCATCTCGATACTATAGTCGAAAATCCTATGAGAGGGGAGAGGCTAAAAATCCGAAACCTACATACAGAGTGTATCCAAAATAATGGTGTAAACTTCGGGAGGTAATTATTTACACCCCCAAGTTCTTTTTTTTAAAGAAATTCAAAATTATTTGGGGCCCGAAATCACGGCGGAATCGCCACAAACGGTGTCATAGCTCGACAGGTAATGACGTCAGCGCTGTCGGCTTAGCAGATCACACTTGAAGCCGTACCCGATACATCTATCTGAGCAATGTTTTTCATTGAAGGAGCGCTGTATAGCCAGGTTTCGCAACCTACGACTTCCATTGTAAATGGTTTAATAAGGCAGGTACAGAAATCCTCTCTAAGCTGTATTCGACAATCATACACATAACTTAAATAGATGTATTGGGGACTATTTCAAGTGTGATTTGCTAAGCCGACACTGCTTAGGTAGTGTTGCAGGCGAGACGAGATTTAGGCTGTCTCGTCTCGAAAATATCTTGTCCAGGGAGTGTCTCGTCCCGAAAAGATGTATACTTTGCATTAGGAGAGCTTTGTCCTGTCTCGTTTTCTAAAGCCATTTTCTCTGTCTCGTTTCGTCTCGTGGAAACACCACGCTTATGCCAGTACGTGCCGAGATATGACGTTATTACTGACGATGCTGCCGAAATTTTGAGCGCCTCTAACTCCGAAACTAATCAGGTTTCAGAATTTCTTCAAAGGAACCCTGTTCTTGGTTTAATATACATAATCACCTCCTAAAATTTCCACCATTATTTCAGGGACATCCTGTACATTAAAATACACAGGGTAAACGAAGAGAAAAGGTATCAAAACTTACATTATTTATGTGGCCATTTTACACTAAATATTAACAACAATCACAACAAGGGAAGGATTTAAAGGAATCGGCCCTGGCCTTATTCAAGGTGTGACCGAGGAAAACCAGGAAAAAGGATAACCGGCATTGAGAATCGAACCGGCGACCCCCTGATTATAATGGTTACACTTTACCGAGTTCGCTACCATATGGGGCGAAAATCTAATCACAATAAGTCGGACGAAGAAGACCTTGCTATGTTCAAAAGAATATCCTGACATCATTTAGACATTCCACGATCATCCTGGAAAAATTAAAAACTATTAACATAAATGGTTTTCGAAGTAGACGTGCACCTTGGCAGCGTTACCACAGTATAGCTTATTGTCTCTTCTGTATTTATTAACTCACAAGGAACACTTCCCAAGTGTAAAATAGGTATAGAAAAATCTGTAACGAGGATTTGGTAGTTCACTGCGAAGTATGATTTTGAGCAAAACTACAGCTATAAACCTCCCAGTTACGGCTCAATAAAATTATAAGGATTATGAAATCGGACAATGTGAATATTAAACAAAAGGTTTTCATATCCAATTGAGTAATTAAGATGAAACTTGCATGGTTGAATAAGCTATCCATACTCTGTCATATTCTGTCATAAGTGACGCAGTGTTGTCAACTTAGTATAAAATTATTTTTCTTTCAAATGACACTACGTCAGGTTATTACCGGTACATATTTTGAAAGAGCACAACAAAGTGACCAAACCCAAAAATAATATAGTATGCACGGGAAACCTTGCTGCAAACTTTGGAAGATAAAAGATGGAATAGTTCATCCAGTCAGTTCATGATCCATAAACCGCAAAATCTATATTCATTACATATCTGATTTGACCTGAAGCTATGGATAATGAACTGACTAAGCGAACTATTCCATCTAGTTTCTACCAAAGTTTGCAATATTGCACAACGCGCGTACAATATAATTTTTAGTTTGATGAACACTTTCAAAATATGTCATAACCTGAGGCAGTGCCATTTGAAAAAAAAATATAATTTTATAGTAAGTTGGCAACACTGAGCCGCTTATGACATTAAAATAATTAGGAATAGCCTATATATTGCATATAAAGCCATCCACGTTTCATTTTGATTGCTCAATTGATTATGAATTCAATTGCATATTAGATCTTTAGGCAACTTTGGCTCAGGCCGAATTGAGTACGAAGGCCTTCAATTAAATATGTAAATATTAACATACTCCGACTGTACAATCTTCATGATTTTATTAAGCAAATTGGAGATTTATGGACACAGCAGCTACAAGTCATACCTCGCAGTGGACTGACTACAAAGCCTATTATCCAGATCGAACCATTCCCGTTTTTCCAGTTACGAAGCATTCCTTGTCAATCGGAGAGTTATTTATACCACGCATTTATAAGGATAATTAATTTTTGTTCCTATTTTCTTAGCAACTTATTTTCTCTTAAAATATTTTGTGTTTCGAATTCTTTTACCCACATCTAGGCTTACGAGAACTGAGGAGCAGGGTTGTAACCTCAATGTCACAAGACTAGGGGGTACTGGGGATAAAATGGTGAAAAATGAGTAAATGGCAAACCAAGCAAAAATTTCAAGAGCCCACATCAAAGTTCGATATTAAAACTTTCTCTAAGTTGATGAAAGTCAAGGAATTTTTATGCCTGGACGGAAATTTTCACGCAGTTTGGAGAGAACCTCCGTTCTACAGATGTGGCAACACTGGTCTGCATGTTTTTTACATGCGACAAGAAATTACATATGGGGGAGATGCTGCTAGAAAAGTCCTAAAATGTTTCTTGAAGGGGAGGGGTGAGGGGAAATTCCAGTTAGGTTACTGCTGAGGTGGTAAGGTGGAAATCCCCACAAGTCCAAAAGCTCTCATCGCTCATGCGGAAATAAAAAAAAATGAACTTCTGCGATTTTGCATGTTTATGTGCTCGTATTAATAACATATTTTTATTTTCTTACAGCTGAGTGCTTAAACCTCCTGATTTGAGAAGTAAAGGAAATCCCCTGCAAAGCAGCATGCCCCTTCGAGGAGAAAAAAAAAGAGGCATTTACGGCTGAAACACAATCCAGCCCGTTGGGACTGTACGTTACGTTGAGCAAACTCCGTGTGAGGTTGCTGCTACCTTCTGATTCGTAGTAGTTGCTCCTAACGGCATTTTTTTTAAAAAAAAGAAGAAAAAAAAAGAACTTGCAGCTGAAAATTTCCAAAGGCGTCTCCCTATCATTTGTTCTGCTTTTTTCTTTCTTAAAACCGGTCAGGGCGAAAAACAATTTTAACTTCGAATATCGAAGGCTATAGGGATGTATGCCACACTGGTAAAACAACTTAACATGACAGCATTATATAAGTCAAGTATAAAAAAATAATAGCAAATACATATATTTTTACACCATACAGTATTTACTTTTATAGGGACCAGTCTAGTAACTTTGAACTTCGGCCCGTCACGATTCGCCTTTAGCTGTTAAAATCCACACCCGTGCCCCAGCCGGGACTCGAACCCCGGACCTTCGAGCCGATGGCCTACCACCGCAGATCGCTCGGCCACCCGGCTGGCACGGTATTTACATGGCCAATTATTAAGCAAAAAGGGGAAATAAGAAAGTAAATCTTGGGTTTTACAAGTGAGCAAACAAATTTGAGTGAACTCATGTTCACAGTAAGGATGGCAACATTTTCGGAAAAAATAAGAAAACTCACTTCCTGGAAACCGGAAAACGCTACTATTTTACCGTAAGTAGCCATTCCCAGCTCAGAGACGCTTCTATTTGCGTGAAAATTGGCTTCGAATTAAAAGAAACTTTTTTTTTTTCGGTTAAAATTATGTGAAAACTAAAATACATATAAACATGAGGGACGTGAAAGGTTTTTCGGGCCAACATCACATCTTGGGAATGTAGTTTATTAGTTGGTAATATAAAGTTTTGTTTTTCAAATTTTCGTTCGTCAGCTATGTCCTAATCCCATCACGTCTGAGGGATGACTTTTCTCGGGGCTCAATCTTCCTGGAAAAGGTTGAGGGAAGTAGCTGCCAGGACCTTTGTTGAGTTCCATCTTCATTCGCCTGGTGAAACTGAGAAAACCAATAGAAAACCTGTCAGGGTGGGTGGTTCGTTGGATGTGGGGCTCGAACCAATGGCGGAGGCAAAGAGTGGCGTACCGTCTAGATATTTTTACATTATTTCAACAACTTACCTCATAGAAAGCTTGAATTTGTTTGTGGACAAATTTACTTTGTCTTTTGGGGATGTCGGATTTTTCTTTTTAGTCATGCATGAACAAAATTATTTTTTACTTTTTAGAACGAATTGTTTAAGAAAAGCATGACTTTATTGTTTTTTCAAATTTATTTTTCGAGTTTTTTCGGTGTTCGGATACTTTTTCTTAAGCTAATGTTTTGTGGCCCAAATCCTAAAGTGTTCTGCAATCAATCAAACTCAATATCGTTGCAGGCTAGTATTTATTTTAGGATAAAGAAGTCCATATTAAACAAAATAAATAAATTAAAATATGCTTTTTAGAAATATATGAAAGTAACAACAAGAGGTATATTGTATTGTCAGCCGACTTACGTCGCTGTACAAAATTTCATCACTGTACGACGTCGGGAAATAAGTTAAATTAACGTTGCAAGATTTGAGGAAAACACGAACCATTGTGAACTAAAGAAGCCTGTAAAAAAACATGGAGGACATTTACTGAAAATTAGGAAACAGATGCCTTAAAACGAACATTTGCCACAAGTAGGGTCAACATCTCTGAAATTAGCCCTCCCAAGTTAAAAATAAAAATAATCTGGCAAAAGTAATATTGTTCCCTGCTTCTATGATCATTTCTGCACACGAAACACATCATCTTTGTTATTTGTCATGATCATTTCAACAAAGCTTTGTTAAATTACAAATTTAACCTATCAAAATCTAAGCAGATAAGCTAAGGACTATAATTTCGTTTTCCTCTAGTTATTTATTGCTCTAATGTATTGATTATAGGAATTCCCTTCTTAAACAGCTCGAAAAATGTTTAAGAGATCCCCTTTCGATGCATGTATGTAAATTATTCAAACCAGGTACTGTTACTAGGAGTGGCAATGACTGGTATGCCATTTCCCCACAATGCCCATTTATTTGGCATGGGGCAAATAATTAGCAATTTTTTTTTTTTTTTTTTAAATAAGGTTTTTAACATAGCCATTCTAACCTTTACGACACAAAAATACGATTGATAGCATTTTCACGTACGACATGGCTTAACGGCAACGAATATTTGGGAGTGCTGGTACATGTCTTCACGTCTTAAAAAAACGTATAGTGAACGTAACGGCTAGTAACTGGCTATGAAGGGGGGTCAAGTACTGCTTAGAGAAGGCCAACTATAGGTCATTTTGTTGTTGGTAGATTTGCTTGATACGATTCCGACACTAGGGTTGAAACTATCATGTTTTAAAATATTGGATGTATATCACGAAAAAGGGCGTGCTAAAAGAAAACACTTGAGTTTTGAATTCAGACTTTGTGAGGCCGTTTTTAATGTTCTACGCCCCCTACATCCTTCCTTTGTAAAATTTTTACACTAGGCCTATATACGTTCAGACCAAGGTTTCCACCAGAATTTTCAGTTTGGGGGTGTAAGTGGAGTTTTGCACGGTTTTCTACCGATTTGTCACAGCAAACATTTTAAAGTTGGGGAGGGGGTTGTCGAGATCTTGAGGGGGCTGACATCCCCATAGGGGTGCTCTGGCGGAATCATTGATTCAGGCTCTTACACACACCAGCGCCGACAGCGAAAGCAGATAGCGATAAACCGACTTCAAATCTGAGTTTAGACACCTTGATTTACCTTGTAAATTTAAATTTGCTGAGACCACAAACGTTCAACATGGTATTTTTGCACAAAATGCACGGAGTCTGTATGGCGCGCTAGTTCTCAGATAGCATGCCAGCTTGCAACAAGGTTGTCCTGCAGTCACTTGCTTTAAGCTTGTCGAATTTGATATTGTGTAGAATATTCCTTTTTTTTTAATTTACGAGGACACAGGAAGAGTAAATAAATGTAAACATATGGAATAAAAATCGAAGATGGCCTGGGTGATCAACACCCTTAATAAACAAGAATGAACAAGCAGTGCGATGAAGAAGCTTGTCAAGCTTGAAACTTGTTTCATTGCACCTTCGCTGTCATCTCAGTGCACCGAAGTCGAATCAAGTGCCAGTACTGTTTCACCGTAGGCTAAACTTCGCCAACTTCCACCCTTTTATAAGAGGCGTCTTTTGCGATCTGATGAAGTATAGATAGAGAGCGCTTTGAAAGCGAGCTATGGCATGATTCCGTGGTCTGGTGACTACAGCATCGCAGAGGTGTGCCAACAAACCTCGGTTCGATTCCCAACCAAGGTTACGTTTCTTTACTTTCTTTTTTAAGAAGTAGCCCTATATTATAATTGGTTTCTTGTTCTGTCAAGGCGATTTCAACCTCGATTCTTGTAAACTAGACTGCCTGATTTAACCTTGTTTAAACCTTCTTGATTGCTAAATTGTCCCACTTGTCAAAGTACACTTAATTCACTTTTGAGTCACGAAAAAATTGCTATGTGAGTGTCGGTATGTGTTTCCATTTGGGGAGCCAACCTAACCTAACCTTATCAAAATAGTAAAAAAAATACCTACCAAAATATGCTGACATACAGGCTGAGTACATAAACACTGTTTGTAGTGATACCAGATTAAGGCCTCATAAAATACAGACTCTAAACCCAAATCTGAAGTCAGTTTCCCGCTTTGGTTTAGACAATAGTGTAAGAGTCTGAGTACATATAGTGCAAAAAATACAGTAGCATAAAGCCAGGTACAAACTTCACAAGATTAAAAGCAGATCCACAAAACAAAGGCCTTTGAACCAAATCTTGAAGTATTCGAGCACTCCATATTTTAAGAGAGAGTTCCTTTTCACATATCCTATATACTGATTTTAATTAACAACTAAAAATATATACACTGAAGTCCAGACTACCTTATGGTCTTTCTCTTACCTATTCATGCACACAGACTAATGATCTTGGCTAGGAAGTTTGTAAAAGGGGCATACCTCCTCCAAGCCCCCTCTTGGTTACGCGCTTGCTTATGGCTGATTTGTTGCCAATGCTTGCGTGATGCAAGTAGTGTGTACACACACTATTTACATCACGCGGTTTAATTGTTACAATGCACCCCACTATTGCTGTAACTGACTGAAATCCACGGGATATATGCGATCAATACTGCCTTGCTGAAGCCAAAATATTGCACAATGTACAAACACATAACATACCTGATTCCGATAAGAAAAGAACAACGAAACCGCATCTTCCCAGCTGCATTATAAATATTTAATTTAAGATAACTTACCTCATCATTGAATACTAGTTTTAGTTCATCAATATAATCACTGATTGAAGTAAATCTGTTGTCTCTTATGTATTTGTAACACGCTCGACACCTCTCTCTCTCCATTGCTCACGAGTTATTTTTGTTGTTTCACACACTCACAGTCACAGACTCACGGCTGGTTAGCTGCTCAGTGCTCACTACCCGTCAGGGTTGCTAGTTCTCACACACAAAAGGTAACGGACGATCAGAAAAAAAAAAGGAACAAAGCCCAGCTCACCAAAGAAAATAATCCCGGAAGCAACCTCAGCACAAGGAGAGAGTGGATTATTAGGGCTCATTCTCAAGCTCGCTTTCCTTGTTTGGTTTGCTTGAGACTTGTTACAACACGTAATAAAACTACACCACGTGTTTCAATTGGCTACTCACCCTAATCGCAAGCAACGCAAGTGGGCTTGAAAATGATCCCGTAGACTTTCTCAGTTTTAGGACTGGTTTTCATTAAAGCTTGCGTTGCTTGCAATTTGGGTGAGTACCCAATTGAAACAGTCTTTTATTGTAAGCTAAATGTGATACGTGTTTCAACTGGTTATTCACCCAAATCGCACGCAAAGCCAGCAATGTAAACATTCATTTAAATCAGGCCTTACACATCGAGCTCTAGACGTAACGATACTGGAGTGTCTGCTTAGTGCCGAAAGATAGACGCCAGAGCAAATATTTAAACTCGTTTGTCAACTTCCAGTCTAATCTCTAATCCAATCAAGGGCATCGCCAGGAATTTTCCGAAGGGGGGGGGGTACTAAGCGCACACAAACTTTATATAAGTAGATATATAATATGGGAGAAATTGACAGAATTAATTGTTTATTAGGCCTACGTACTTTTACAGAACTTTTATTACAAACTACAGTTTACTATTTTCTTAAATTTATAACCGAGTTGAATTAATAGCCCGTTTGTAGTAATAAATTTACTATATGTATTGTATGTTTAACAAATAGTCCAAATCATGGCGCACATGTCAGCCAATTTCGATAATTCATTTTGTTGTTTTCTTAATATATTTTTAAGAAACTTTTAATATTAATTAACTGTAATTCTAGAAAGAATAATATTGTGACTTATTCATTATTAACTAACATTGTTTTTATTAATATTTGATGGACAAAATCAGTAGCCATCGAAGTTCGTTGTATACTTCTAGATAAACCGAACGACAGGCACCCTGGACACTATTTCGTAGAAGCCAGCGTTCAACATGCGCGGGGGATTCTCCTCCTATCATCTACTCACTCGGCTCCCGACAGGAGATTGACGACGTGCGCATAGCCTCGCTGCTCCCACAAGTAGCTAGCATGCCCCAAAACCACCAAAGATACAAGTGTTTGGGGAGACAGCCAACCACACGCACTCTTGCAGGAGCTGTGCCGATTTCCAGCTGCTTACGGAAGTATCGCCTGTAGTTCAAAAAAGGTGTAGGATACTTCAATTCAAAAGGCTTACATTTCTATACATTTTCCTCTTAGCCCAGTCAATGAAGAGGGTGTAGAGGACATGTTCGGGAACAGAATTTTTGACTTCAGGGCTG